>CM072881.1:4880000-5062500 GCA_036937835.1 Pampus argenteus
ATTGACTGCATAATACTGTTGTGAAAAGAATCTGTTGTGGGTTCGCAATTCCCTGCTAAAAAAAAAACTAAAACTGATCGTCCTAGTGTATCTGTCAAATCTTCAGATTATTCAGACTCACATATATATGATGCTAATCTCAGACCCTGTGTCAGTTCACAGATATTAAAGTGTGTTTTTTTTAAGTGTATGTTCAGGCGTGCAGATGCGTGTGCGTGCGTGTGTGTGTTGTGTGTTTTAATGCGTTTTTCTCTCGGCGATACGACTGCATGCCGTTTCTCTCCAGTCCGTAGGTCATGAATAGGGAGGCTATGCATCTCTTTCGGCTGTGTTGAGCAGAGGAGTACCGCGCAGAATATTAACTAAATCTCCAAAAGAGTGTGTATGTGTGGGGAGGGGGGGAGTGGGAGGGGGGGTTTAGTCAGTCTGCACTGTACTTGTGTGCATGCATGTGCATCGTAGGAGTCAGCTCCCCAGGGCTCTGCAGCAGGGGAAGTGAAAGGGCCTTCAACACAGCACTCACCATGACACATGCTGGAATAAAGAGAATTTAGCCTTCCTATTTCCATAGGAGTTATTGGCATGCTTATTTAACTGTCTCTTCCCCCCAGAGATTACAATGCCATTTACGTCCAGTTTTTTATTTGCCTGTCTGGAATAATGAGCCCAGGAGACGGTTGGAGGCTGAAAGCTCTTGACAAGTTGTGACAATTAAAAGGGAATCTCATCGTTGGCTTTATTGCCACGTAGTCATCTCATTGTCTGTCTGTTAGTGCGCCGCACCGCTGGGGACTTGACAAAATAAAACAGATCACAGGGCTGCCTGCCACAACTTTTTACCTGTAACACACCAATGTGGCTCCGTGGCGCACGTGTCTTTTAAATGTGTCGCTCCTCTCTTCCTTGTTCTGCAGGACACGCTGGAGATGTGCGCGCGGGAGAATGAGTTTAAGAGTATTCTGTTTGCCCTGTGCTACTTCCACGCCGTGGTGGCAGAGAGGAGGAAGTTTGGTCCTCAGGGCTGGAACAGATCATACCCCTTTAATACTGGAGACCTCACCATTTCCATCAATGTCCTCTACAACTACCTGGAGGCCAACCCGAAGGTGCGTCTTTGTTTTTCTTCTATCTCTGTGCAAAGGATTACAAATCCAACCATTTGTAATCTTAATTGGAAATCTAAACAAATGTGACCTCAGTTGAACACCAGCGGCCACTTTCCAGCAAAGCCACATTCCCCTCTGTCTCTAATTCCCAGGTGCCGTATGATGACCTGCGCTACCTGTTTGGTGAGATCATGTACGGAGGTCACATCACAGACGACTGGGACCGCCGCCTGTGTCGGACCTACCTGGAGGAGTTTATCAAAGCTGAGATGATGGAGGGAGAGCTGTGCCTCGCACCTGGCTTCCCTTTGCCTGGTAACATGGACTATAACGGCTACCACCAGGTGAGGTCGACGGGACTGCGACTGTTCCAAGCTAGATTTAATCAAACGTTGATTAAAGTCATTCCAGAAACAAACAGGATATAACAGAAGAGAGAAAATGCAGAAGAAAAGGATGAATTCTAGTAATAAAGACACGAAGAATGAAATATGAAAATTACAGAAGTGTCTTTCTAGGTGTTTTCTGGTGGCCGCCGTCCCCAAAGGCTGTTCTAAGTGGCCCCCAGGAAATTAATGGTGGTTTAATATTGCTAAAATTGAATTGCTATAAATAAAAGCATTATTTCTCCCCATGTACAGTGCAGAAAGTACAATAATATGACAAATCAATAACAATAAAAGTCTTCCCATATGGGTCCCTGGGACATAACAGATTGTAGTTTGAGTTACATAAATATTTCTCAGAGGTAAAGCTGCTCTGTGGGTGGAAAGAGTTTGCCAGTCTGAGTATCAATCTTGAATGTTAGTAAACCAAGATCACAAAGTTGGCTAACAGGGAAAGTTGAAAGTCATGAAAGTGAGAAAGAGCGGAATTAGATGAGTCACAGGACACGAAATATTTATATTATATTATTTATATTCATGCACAACAAAATGACTTGGAGAATGGATTCTGTGATTGCAACCATGTACTCATTTACTAACCTTGCTCATTCCCATTAAGGGTGTGGGATCATATCCCAGCATGCTTTGAGATAATCAGAAAGAAATACCAGAACAGAACATCAATGCATCGCAGGGCTGTCATTCAACCCAACAAAGACTACAGCAGAATTTAAAGCTGCACTAAATCAATATTTTTCACATATTATGTGTATTTTGAAGGCTGTGAAGGGTCATTGTGATGAGCTCACAAAGGATTATCACCCGTTATTATAACATCTATCAGCTCACTGCTTGTGTTTTATGGAGTCTCACTGCTCTCATCAAGCCTGTCCGTAGCCACTAAGAACCCACAGGACTCTACTCGTCCAGCACCAAACAGCAGGCAGACGAGTTCGCAACTAGCTGGTGAACGCAGTGGAACGTTTCGCTGCTATAGATATTTTACTCTGAAGTTGGTGGAGACCAAACCAAAGCGAAAAGGAAAGAGAGTGAATACTGGACTAATTTGGCCAGAAACACGTCTCCAAATAAACCAGTTGTTCCATGTACGCTCGGTGCATAAATACAAAACTGTATTATTTTATCAAAACTAACAAGATTAAGAATTAACTACTTTTTTTTTTTTTTTGAGCAATGAATGAATAAATCAAAATACCCAAACTAACAAAGTAGGTCCTCCACAGCCGCACAAGCAGTCGCTGCTAGAAGCATCCAGCACCACCTCCACCCACTGACACCAAAACATAGGAAACGCTTAGAATATGAAATACATACAACATACATGATTTGACCCAGCGTGTGGTCAGCATTAATGACGCTGACATAATGAAGCCAGACTCTGCTGCAGATTACAGCTTCACCTCGTTATTTTATATTTTTAACAGAAACCTTGATTGACAGGGTGAAGTCAGACTTGATGTTGTGTCAGCTGCTGCAGCACATTGTAAAGGCTCGCACATTATTGATCAATAATTAATAAATAAACTAGGCCAAGCATATTGTTTCCATCTCTCTTTTGGGATTTGTTTTGAGTCGGTGGATATTTTCTTATAAAGCTTCATTCTATGACAGCACACACACACGCTTAAGGAAAACTGACAACATTTTTTATGAATAACAGTGGTTCAGATAATATGTTTCGGCAGACAGTCCAGATTTCCCTCCCCCTCTGTGTGGTCCCCGGGGAGCTGGAGGGAGCGGGGAGTACGAATTGTATTTAATTTTTTTTTTCTATCCGAGTGCTGCTCAACAGGCGCATCCTGGCTGTCATAGTGGCTCCAGTGGGAAGAGCAGGCGTGTTTTACATTCCGCTGTCACCGTGCAGCCAAAGTGAGAGCTGAGGGGTTGAGAATCGGCCGGAGAGCAGGGCCTGTAAAGACCTGTGGGTCCCTGAGGGAAGGGTGGTCTGTTAGGACATCGCCTCCTTCACAACCATCTGGAGCTTTACAGTGTGTTTAAAGGAGAGGGGATAGACACAGAGTGGGGGGGGGGCTTGGTGACTCAGCAGTTTGACTCTTCTTTCAGCAACATACAGGTGTATGCAATCAGCAAAAGTTAGCCAGCACGTACAGAAGAGATCAAACAAGCTGACTACAAAGTGTTTCTGTATTAAAGGCCAATATATTTTCCATCAGGACATTATGATTAGAAGAGCTTTTTCATTTAATGTAGGTGCCCCACAAAAAGCACCCTTTTCCATTGAGCTTCTACTTTATCCGCACTAACTTAAAAGCACATTGATATTCATTATGGACCAGCAGATGGGAAATGCCACATTTCCTTCTTCTTGTTATGGTCATTAGCAGCCTGTCAATTGATCCTGAGTGTTTGAGTCTCACCTAGAAATATCTCATCATTTATATGCTTCCGTTCTTGTCTTTGTCAGCATTACTTTAGGAGAAACACTTGATTAAAAAAAAAAAAAGAAAGAAAAGAAAAAGGATATTGTCAGTAATTGGAGTTGCCAATCTCCATGCTGTTAATTTAAATGAATCGAAGTCTCAGTTAAGGTTGATGTTAAAATATGTTCCTGTTTAAAACCTGAATTTAAATAGCATTGCTTTTCAGGAAATCATATGTGTACATATATACACACACACACACACACACATATGATTGACATTCTGACATGGATTTCTTGTGGATTTCTTGTGCTCCAGTACATTGACGACACCCTGCCTGCCGAGTCCCCCTACCTGTACGGCCTTCATCCCAACGCTGAGATCGGCTTCCTCACTCAAACCTCAGAGAAGCTCTTCCGCACGGTGCTGGAGATGCAGCCCAGAGACGGAGGAGGCGGCGAGGGCGGCGGGACGACGCGGGAGGAGAAGGTATTTTTATTTATTTCTTTAAAATCATTCTGTATAACACATTTTTTAATTGGAGGGTGGGCTTTAATAATACCAGGAGAAAGGATTTTACACCTCATGAAGGGTAACGATCAAGGTGGCAATCACTTTCATCACGAGAAGAAATAGTGAAGTTACAAGTACCACACATACATAAAAATATATAGACAGACATTTTTGTCTATATAAAACATGATTTATACTACACCTACTTCGCAGGATGTTTTGCTTACTTTAATTGTCTTCATAGTGTTCCAGGATCTTTTGTTTTTTCACAACGACAACAAAAACGACAACAACAAATGATTGATTTTACTCGCATCGTCACTTTGGACATAATTTATTCAAATCCTTTCTGGAAATCTCAAAAGCCCATTGTGTTGTCTCGGGGTACTCCATCACTATTCATTGGATTTGTTTGGGTTTTTGCGGCCATCGACTTTCAAGTGGTCACCGTCTGATGCATATGCATGGATAGAGTTTTTAAAGCTTTGACGTCCCGTTTCCCCTGAAATAACTTCAAGATTGGAAAAATCTTTTTATTCCGCATCGGCACTCTCACATATATGCTGTAGTATCATATATTACATTGGCTTGTTCCAGCTCTTTATTGAAGCCATTTGATCTGTCCTCTTCTTTGTATGTGGAAAGGTGAGTTATCTTGATTTGATCATTGATGAACTCATTATCAGATCCAAATGAGTCCTTTTCTTGTAGGGGTGAAGATTAAAGATGAAATCATGACATTACACCAACTCATTGCTGTAACTTTAAGTCTACAGCACACACTACAACACCTAAACACACATCATATACACTGACGTCATGTTTATTTCAAAATAAGAGCCCACTGTTATTCAAGAGAACTTTTATTAAGATTACAACTAAGATCAACAAATCAGTCTACTAACTGTGTTCAAAGAATCTAATTAGCTGGATTAGAATTAATGTTTTAACCTGGTGACATTTTCTGTAGCTGCTGCACACATAACTGGAAATAAATTGCAGAGCAACTGTTTGGGGCCCGTGACAGCACCCAGGGTGATTTTCAGCACTGAAATAAAGCTTATCTGAGTATAAGAGCTCAAACAGGTATTCTGTCAGAGCGTGTGCAGCATTGCACACTCCCTCAATGAAGCAAGAGTCACTTTTTTAATACCATAAATCAGGGTCTTGCTTGTCTGAGTATTAGCTTTGTTAAAAAGTCATTTATGCTTACTGTCGCTTGAAAAAAGCACCTTTTTTTTCTTATCCTGTTCAGCCTGATTTCTGTAAAATCTTTTCATTTTCAATAACATGTTTATTTCTCTGCTAGTGAATAAAGAGGATGGCCCAAAACACTATTCAAAATAATTGCTTTTTGTTAAGTGCAAAACGGGTATCAATAACAATAGAAAGTTAAATTTTTGGAAACATTTGCACTGGCTGTGATAGCAAAATAAACTCATCAGAAAAACAGGTTTTATCCTAAATGAGCCCATAAAGCTGATAATCAGAGACAGAACTGCAATGTTCACAGCCACAGAGAAATATTACAAAACCACCGTTGATAACAAAGCAAAAGAGACAAATATAATTCCTCTGTTAGTTCTGTTGTTGCAGTACTCTGTGTATCTATGTATCATAAGTACGTAGCCAGGGGAACACGCAGGATTAATAAAAAGTACAACTATTAATTAGGCTTTTGAGTTTACTGAATACCTGCAGCATCACAGCAGCGGAAACGACAAGTGTGACTTCAGATTGAAGTGATGGTAAAGAACGTCTGTCTGGGAGGAAATTGGAGGAAACACTGTTACGCCCTGGAAGAGTGATTTAAACTCCGGTTAAAGATAATAGTCTTTTCATGTTGTCACTAAAAAGTCCAGCTAATAGCCCTCTGTAAAATCACAACTTCTCACTAAAGACAGAATTTCCCATAAAGTTAGAGGTTTACATGTTGTAAACCTCATGTTACATGTCATGCTCTGTTTTTGTACATATTAAACAACTTCAGACTGTTCCCAGTCTTTATGCTAACCTAAGCTCACTCTTAGCGCTATAGCAGACAGACACTGTATCAGTCTGTCATGTATTTCCCAAAATGTTACACTATTGAAAACCAGCCTGACCTGGAACAGACTAGTCAGACTAGTCTATATATATATATAAAGATGAACATAGCGAGATATGATGTTAGCTTGCTTTGGAGCCTATTTGAAGTCCAGAGTTGTGTCTTACGGTCGGTGCCATGTTGTCCACGTGTAGCCACAAATACAAGAAGAAGAAAGAAACGGTTGAATAGATGAAAAAGGGACGTCTGTTGTCTTTCAAGCTCTGGAAACGCGCCCCGCTACCTTGGCCCGATGCTAATACATGGGCTAACGTTAGCTACATTAGCTAAATTGTGCTAACGGCAGGTATCGTAATCAAGTGACATTATCAATATCAACAAACTGTTATCTATTTAATGTTTACTAAAATGGAAGTAAAAGTACCATTTAAGAGTAAAAAGTCTCCTGTAAATTGAAATTAAACTTGACATCTTGTTAGTATCGAATAACTCTTTTTTTCACATATTTTCTTTTGAATCTTTTGATCTTTAGAAACCAAAAACAACATTATGTGAATGATAGTTCATATTTTTTTGGAGTGGGGTTGTATGATGTATCCATATGTTCTCAGTTTAGTGCAGTTGCAGAGATCAGACAGCTGATCCGTAGTGTAATACAGTACAATATAATCAAATTACCAATACAGTGGTTGTTGTGCTTGTGAGCTCAGCTGCATATAAAAATGATTTATAAGTATAGTAAATCAGTAAAATAGTACATATATTTATACTTTGTGAATTTAAGTTAGGCTAAGGTTAAGGGTTTAGCATGAACTGGTAATGGTTAAGGTTTGGGTTATCCACAACGAATGGAGTCAATGCAAAGGATAAGGATAGCTTCACAAACGTGTGTGTGTGCGTGCGTGTGTGGTGTGTGTGTGTGTGTGTCTGTCTGTGTGTGTGTTTTTCCGTTCCTCGGCGTATTATGATGTGTGACCTTTCTGGCTCAGGAGCCTGGATACTCCTGTCTTCGCAGATGACAGCCGTACAGAGTTTACAGACGAGGCTCACTTTGTATTCAGCAGGCTCAGTAGCTGCCAAACCCAGATCAGATATTTGAACTGAAAAATCCATAGATATGATGACCTCATATCCTTTGTTCGGCACCTAATCCGCTGATTGATCACTAATGCCGGTTGCCTTGAGAAAATGTTGACACAGACATTAGCTTTCATCACTTACCCACAAAAATATGATGTGAGCATTGATTTTTCTGGAGGGATTAGACTGTTATTGAAAACAAAGAGCTGCCGTTGCAAAAATATATCTTCATGAATATTTATGGAACTGTTTATTTCAAACTGTGACAGTTTCTCAGGCTGTCAGCGTTGGCAGTACTGAGTTTATCTAACAAATATAACCTCGATCTTTCAAGTCTTTTATTTCATTGAGTATCCTTTTGCTGTTTGTAGGCCTATTACTTGTCGTGGGTCTCTTTTATAGATACAGTAGGATGATCCAAAAGAGTTACACACGCTCTGAGGAGCAAACCATAATGTTTACTGTCCACTCATTTTAAGGTGCGTGCGGTGCTGGAGGAGATAATGGAGAAACTCCCGGAGGAGTTTAACATGGCCGAGCTGCTTGGGAAGGCGGAGGAGAGGACTCCCTACCAGGTGGTGGCGCTGCAGGAGTGTGAGCGCATGAATCACCTCACCCAGGAGATCAGACGCTCCCTCCGTGAGCTCAGCCTGGGCCTCAAGGTGAGGAGACTGTAATGCTGTTCATGATAATTATGCTCGTCACTAGTGGAATATCATCAATGCTTTGTGCTGCGTTTGCAATTCCCTCCAGACTGAAATTTCTAATCACAAACAAAAAACACGGCGAGTTTCTTCAGTTGTACATTTTTCTGCTGAGTATTCTATAAATTAAAAACCAATAACTGCTGCCAGTTCGCCATCAGCTTTTTGCTCAAATAAACGTGTGATAACATACTTCCGTAGATGTAATAATGACATCATTCTTTAATAACCACAGTGTTTTGATTTCAGTGAGTTACAGAAAGTTTTGATGGCTACAAATATAATTTACAGAAGAGTTAATAGCCAGCAGCAAAACAAGCTGTAAACACCACATTGACATTGAGTGTTAGCAGACGGCTCAGTATTCACACTACATTTAGCTCTGTCTCTTTAGCTGCTAAATGCTCCACTGTGTTCTTACTGTACAGTGGATTTATCACACTTTGTTCACACAAAAAACACCAACTTGCTGCTGCTTGAAACAAGACTGATGAAAGCAGCGAGGGTCGGGTGATAATTCACTGTGGCTTTGTCACTTCAAGTGACCCCATTCTTATGACCCATAATCATTCAACCAGTTGTTGTTTTATTGATGAGTGCAGCATTAATATTTGCTCTGTAATGTGACAAAATATGATGCAACTAACTCGACGCATTTACTCACCTGCACATCATTTTATTTCTGCTGTAAGAGCTGTGACCAAATGTTTTGACTCTATTGATCCACTGTTATAGCTGCAAAGGCCCGTTGCTTACATCATCAGAATAGATAATTAGTCTTAACCGTTATGCTTCCAAGCCTTAATTAGCAACGAGGCAAAGTGGGCAAAAACGACACTATCCCAGGGTCACCTTGTTGGTCTTTTAATTAGTGGCAAACACAAATTATTTTACTATGTAATCTTGATGCTCTGCCTGTTATATAGAGGAGCCCTGTGTCAAAATCTAGTTTTATACCTTTTACTTTATATTTCGCTCACACAGTACATTTAAAAGGTTAAATGTGCCGCCCACTGTGGACGTCTTATTGTTCTTCAAAAACAAAGGTTGTTTGTCTTTTTTTTTTTTTTTTTTTTGTAGACGGCACCATTTCAGAGTATTTGTGCTATTGCTGGAGACTCCCTGGAAGCACCTTAATGACCCTTGTGTGTCCACAAATCCCACTGGTCCAGCAGGAACTGACCATCAGCATAATGACATTAAATGTACATCAAATGTACTTTGAGTGAACTGTTCCTCGAAAATCCACCACAAAACCCACAATTATCCTCAACATCTATGATTCACACTACGCTGGCCCGGCTGCTGTAAACACTGACAGGATGCTGCATTAGTATTCCTGCATAACTAAACCTTTCTTTCTCTCGTTTGTCAGAAGCCCCGTCTTAAAAATGACTCAGAGATCTGGCTTACAGAGGAGAAAAAAAGGAATGAGACGTCTGCACTGTGTGTCAAGCGTGACTGAGTCGTGTGTTAACAACGTAACGAAAAGAGAAAAAGGAGGCGAAAAACATGTAAAACCATTTGTCAGGAGTTATGAGGCTTCGATCTCCCGACACTACAAGCCTCAATAAATCGGCTCGCTGATTTAAAAGCCATGTAGACTATTGTACCAGCAAATGGAATCATATTTCGTCTTTATAGTGGAATAAATAGGAACAGGAGCGGAATGTTAGCCTTGGTGAGATGGTGCAGCTCCATAGTGCCGTGGTGATGTCAAGTGTGCTGTGGCTGAACGGACGGATCTGGATGATTCTGATGAAAGGTTCACGGCAAACGCTCCGATAAATCTACGGAACCTTATCACACTCATAAAGAATTGTTATGACTGTCACATATAGGTATCTATACATCAGCAATACATCAGCTCCAGTATCAGTGGGTGAAGGACACCACTGTTTTCACTTGTATGCTCTCTCATTACTCTTCAGTGCCACCTTCTCTTGGCTATCTCACGCCATTTTTCCTTATCTGGTTTGTTGCCTTCATGTATATGTATGCGTCAGTAGTTTTTTGAAGGCTTGTTAGCGATCAGCACCTCTGTGGCTGGGAGGTGTCACCTTCACTGTTTGGCTGCTGAGCCAAACACAAAGTGACACGTTGAACTCTTGGTTCCTTCCTGTAATGAAAAGTCACAAACCAATGAAGAACTTTACATGTACAAAAGAGGCCGAATCTGTCAACATTAATAACAGTCAACCTAATTAAAATAGATCTTTTCCAGCTGATCAGAAACGGGATGAAAGGGAAATTCTACAACAGATTTATCTAATATCCAAATTCTGCCTGTTCATTTGAGTACCCTGGACACTTTAAAAGTCAAATTAAAGCAACCAACTGAACTAAAATTGCAGTTTTTTCTGCTAACAATCAATCAAATAAGAGAGTCTTCACTTGTAGTGATGAACCTACAGAGAATTTTCAGCTCCCCCTCAGCTCCCCCTCAGCTTTACGGAGCTTTTTAATGAGTTTCACCTCATTGTTTAACTGTCCGGCTGCAATTTTACTGTTTCAGTTCACTCTCAGCTCTCTCATAGTGTCGTTTTCGGCCTGACACATGTGGACTAGCTGGTGAACATAGTGTAATATTTAGCAACCAAAGAGCCAGATATTTCCCTCGGGTTGGTAGAGAGCAGAAACAGAGCTAAAGGTGAACAGAGATGGAAACATGACCTCTAATGAACGATAACATTGCTCCGTAACGACTGGATGTGGAAATGAGCATCCGATAGCTAACAAGTTAAACATATCAACTTCCATCCACTGGGGAGAAAGTGCACTGCTGATGTCAGTTTGCAGGCTAGTTGGCTAGTCAGCTGTGCTGCAGTTAGCTGTTCTCCTGCTAACAATAAGCTGTCTAAGATGTTTGTTTACCTCCATCCTTCAGGGAGAGTTAACCATGACCAGTGACATGGAGAACCTTCAGAATGCTATTTTTCTGGACCTGGTGCCAGAGAGTTGGACCAAGCGGGCGTACCCCTCCATGTCTGGCCTGGCCCTGTGGTTCACTGACCTGCTGGCCAGGATCAAGGAGCTGGAAGCCTGGTCAACAGACTTTGTCCTGCCCTCTGCAGTGTGGCTGGCTGGCTTCTTCAACCCCCAGTCCTTCCTCACAGCCATCATGCAGGCCATGGCTCGAAGGTATTGCACAGTAGGGTTAGTCATCGTCATCGCACATGGAAATGTAATTATAGATTCTTGATACAGTCATTCCCCTTGTGTTTGGGTGACAGGAACGAGTGGCCTCTGGACAGCATGAGTCTGCAGTGTGATGTCACCAAGAAGAATCGTGAGGACTTTAGTTCCCCGCCGCGTGAAGGGGCTTATGTACATGGGCTGTACATGGAGGGAGCACGCTGGGACACGCAGGTAAATCAGAGTTAGCAAATAGCTGATTATCATTGCCATGATACAGTGTACGTAGAAAATAAATGAATAAAAACCACAGCTACAACACTACCCCTGATGATGAATAACAGACTCAAACATGAGCGTAAGGTGAGCCAACCTCAAAATGCATCTTTAATCTAAGTCAAGTAAAGAAACTTTGATATTTTCCCCCTACAGGGACTCCACATTCCCTTTGTGGTTTAATTTTTTCTGCTTTGCATCCTGCTTGCGTTCGTCTCTCGGAGCACAGTGCATTACTCAGCTTCCCAGGGCTCTATCTATCTACATACATACAGCTACTGTATATGCGCCCAGCTTTCAAGGCGCATCCCTGTAGACTTCTTAATTAGGGAATGTGCAGAGTGTGCACTTGAACACTTAGATCGCCCTGTAGTGGAGTGGTTCCTTTTTTTTTTTTTTCTTCATTAAAGTTGGAGACGCAGGCAAATAGACAGGCGGACAGACGGGCCAGGGCAGCTTCTCCTCAAAACTCCCTCCACTCTCCCCCTCCACTCTCCCCCTCCTCCCTCATCCTCCTCCTCCTCTCCCCTCACACCCTCAAGGCCTGTCCTGTGCCAGCGGCGGAGAGTAGCAGAGTGTGAATAAGAGAGTCAGCTGTGCTACATCTGGACACAGCTGTGTGCAGCAATAAGTCAAAGATTTCTAATTAACCTACCCATCTATATTAATGAACCTTGCTTCTCGTTCAGCGGGGGTCTCGGTATATGTTGATGTATACGGTAAACACCCTGTGCACTGAGGGGATGTGATAAAAATACAGGCGTTACACAGTGGAAAGGTTGTGTGTTCACATGATGGCACACTAATCCATTTTTATTCCCCTTAATATGTTGTGGGATTAAACGATAAAACTAGCTATCTGTTCCCCTAGTAACGGTGAGTATACAGTGTCATAAAACTCACTTATCATGAATCTTAATGGGCCCACATGGCCCGCTTTAAGATACCCATCATTTGTATTTACCACATGGACATGCAGTTAGTGGTATTTAACACTTCTTTAAGGTTTTATAGCAATCGCAGATGCAATTAGAGCTTTGTCCTCTGAGCTTTCCAAAGTCATCAGGATTTACGTTCATACCTCAAAGTCACCGTGCATGCATGGGGAAACTTGTTTGTCAGGCGCTATGTGTAGAAGGATTAATTAATGAGACAGACAAGTCTGTATTAGTGTGTTTTATAGAGTGTGTATTCCAAGGCAGGGGCAGTTTGACTTCCACTCAAACTCTGTTGACTTTGACCACTTTCCAAGGTTACCACCGTATTGTGTTCTTTAAAAGTCTAACATCGCTTGTGTCAGCCGAGATTAGTCGAACATCTTTTTTTTTTTTCTTCTTCTCTCTGTTGAAAAAGAACGCAGCCTCAATGGCAAGAACAAGTCGTGAACGAGCAAGGTTTCTTTGTGCCTCACACTAATTTATTGCTTCCCTCAGCTCTGTGAAATGTTTCTGTCTGCTTGACTGGTTCATCACCACCCCACCGCCCCCACCCGCTCCCTCCCTTTCCTCCCCCGCATCTTTCTTTCTATTTCAGACTGGCTTGATTGTCGACGCCCGTCTGAAAGAGCTCACTCCGACCATGCCGGTCATCTTCATCAGGGCCATCCCTGTGGACAAACAGGAGAACAGGAATGTCTACCAGTGTCCCGTCTACAAGACGCGCCAGAGAGGACCCACCTACGTATGGACCTTCAACCTGAAGACCAAAGAGAAATCCTCCAAGTGGACCTTAGCTGGAGTCGCTTTGCTCCTGCAGATCTAGCTGGCGTTCGGAGGTTTAATTGTGAAGATGTTGGTGTTAACAGGGTCAGGGGTTGGATCCCATTTGGACCAAATATTTAAAAGTGAGACTATGTAACTTTTGAAAGGTGAAATAACTCTATATCCTTTTACAAATGAAAAGTTGAATTCATAAGCAATAAAACACACACAGTTCAATACGCTGCTACAGCCTCACTTTGTCTGGACCACCAGCTTGCTTAATTTAGCTTCAATAGCGAACTTTAGATAGACACTGAGGTGCAACTGACTCTACTGTATTCATACACGACTATCCCCTTTTAACTATGGAGCAACAGAACACGAGCTCTGCAACTAAACTAGGAACTTAAAGTCACCTTCAAGCATTCCTGTTTGCTTTCATCACGATATGTTAGAACCATGAAGAACAGCCACAGCGTACGAGACACAACGTTCACACACCTTGTGTTGCTCTCATTATTTACTGTGGCGTTAGAATGGATTTAATGAACAGTTGAACAAAGAGACGTGCAAAATGGCCGATTTAGCACATAAATTAGCACATGAACAGAAGTGTTTGTTTCCCATTAATACACCTGTCATCTTGATCTTGGTCTCTCTCTCTCACACTCATACTTTCTCTATTTTGAAACCAGTCAGGAAGCCCAGCAAACGGCATTACTTTCATTTTAACATCAATAGTCCAGTGATACTAGTAGCATCCAGTGTTGTTCACTGTGTGAATGAATCTATACACACCATGTTCTGCACAATCCACCTGGATACAACAGTTCCATAGTCTCAATGCCATTCGAGGATGCATATGTGCAAACTCACCTTTAAAGGCAGGTTCTTAAGTAGTTAAAGACTGTTAAAATAGTCTGCACACTTTGTTTGAGCTACTGTATCTAAGTTAATTAAAATACTAATTATCCGTATGTGCTTGTGCAAAGATTCCAGTAATATTTCATATCTGTGAGTCACTTTTTTTGAGGTGTTATAAATCTGTATCTGGTTGGGAAGTATCACAGAATAAATGTAGCCAACGGATAATTCCACACATGTACAGGACTACCTACACCATGTGCACATGTTCTAATTACATAATCATGCCTTAATTGATCATATACAGTATATATTTTTGTCCAAGTAATTTTTGCCTTTCATAAAACTTCCAGAATGAAGATGCTTTATCTTGTCATTCCAGATTGTGCATTTGGTTTTATTTTTCACATACTCTTCGATATATCCCATTTGAGCGGCAATATGCAGTCATTCCCCTATCTCCACTTTCCAGTCTCCCAGTCTTTAAACCGACTCTGTCCTTCTCTCCTCCTCCTCCTCCTCCTCCTCCTCCTCTCCCCACTTCACTCCTTCTTCATTTGAGATTAAAAAAAACCCTTCCAAAGCAGAAAGTGTGGAGTCTCACAGATATATCCCTCAACAGCATGTACAGTAGACGCACACGCACACTCCACAGTACAACCCAGCTTTAAAAATCTCTCCCTCCCTCTTTCTCCTTCTTCTCCTTCTTCTCCTTCTTGCTGTTTCAGCCCAGGTTCCCCGGCGTCTCCTTTATCTGGCTATTGGAGAGCCTTAACAATGCGCTCGGAGACAGAGAGGTGTGAGAAGGAGGAGCAGATGAGGGGAAGTAGGAGGAGGAAAGCAATGATGGCAGGCTGAGGCAATTTATGTAGAACTCCCAAATTACACCTTCAGGTGGCATTATGAGAAAACGAATTGTGCCTGTGTACACGTGCACAGCGCTCATGCGGCTGCGGATCCGTTTGGCCTGCAGCGCAGCAGCATTTATACGCGTCACGCTTTCCTTTCCAGCACAGCACGAATGCTGTTTACAAAGATAACTGTGAGATTTACCACTTGAAATTCAAACTGAAAAAAGTTTTTTTATTTCTACAATGTTTTGGGACAACATTCACACATATATGGTTGAAGTAGTTGTTTGAAAAAAGACTGCTTCACCTGCTGCACCGTGATCAAAGATTTACAGCATATAGCAGCTATTTCTACTGTATATATACGCGCTACAGCCACTGCTGATATGACTACTGCATTAGACAAAGAGAAAGAGGCACGCTGCATTCAAAACACCCATGATACCTGCAGCTCAATGCTGAAAAGAAAAATGACTGCAGTGTATATAGTTTCACTGAGAAGTAGCTGCACAGTATGTGTCAGTTTATCATTCCCAAGGAACAGCAAATCAAACTCACACTCACAACATTACCACACTGACAAAATGAAATATCCCTGCCGTGCACGAAGCCAAACACAGCTCTCTCCTTTACACTGCAAAATGTTAAGAAACCCTCAAACCTGAACATTTAACTAGTAAAAGTGACATTTTGGCTTTTTTAAGAGGATGTCTATATGTACACCATTATTCTCAATAGGGTGTAAGTCAGGTGAAGAAGGGGGCCATGTCATTAGTTTTTCATCTTTAAGGCCTTTACTGGCCAGAGTACTTTGATGCATGAGATGGAGCGCTGTCTTGCATAAGAATCAAAGTCTTCGTGAAAGATGCAGACTTTATCCTGTACCACTTTCAAAAATTGGCGGTAGGTCTGAGAGTCGATTTTGAGTCCATTTTCAACACGAAAAGGTTCAAATAGCTCATCTTTAATAATACCAGCACCTCGCTGGAGCTCTGTGTTACTCATACAACCGATCCATCTGCTCCGTCAAGAGTCACTCTCATCTCATCAGTCCACAAAACCTTTGAAAAATCTGTCTTCAGATATTTCTTGGCCCGTTCTTGACATTTCAACTTATGTGTCTTGTTCAGAAGTGGTCGGGTTTCAGGCCACGTCTCTGAGAACTGAACACCTCGTACTTCTTGACACTCCGGGCAGGCTGCAGTTGTGGAATATGGCAGCACTGGAGGATAATGGGTTCCTGGAGGCTTCATGTTTGATTCTTTTCAAATCTTTGCCGGTTAATTTGTGTCTTTTCTTCTTTTCTTGCAACCCTGTTGACTATTTACAACAAAACGTTTGGTGGTTCTGTGATCACGCCTCAATATCGTAGACATTTCAAGAGTGCTGCATCCTTCTGAAAGACTTTTTACAATTTATGACTTTTCAGAGTCAGTTAAATATATATTTTTTGGCCCATTTTACCTGAGTAGAATAATCTGCCTAATAATTATGCACACCTCGATATAGGGTGTTATAGGATCTACTTTGTTACACAGATACACATTGCCTGATATGCATTAAATCAAATAAGCATTTAAGTTTCTACAGCTTGGAGTTGGAAATTATGGATAAAATGAAGATATGGTTAAAATAATCACTTTGTGTACACAGTGTAGGTCCCTATAGCTATAATATAATAATACTTGACAATGAATCCTGTAACGACGGGTCTGGAAATGACAACCGTTGCTAGCAGTCTTTTAACCCTTTCAGTTTTTAAACCGTATATTATTCTGCTATAGAGGGAAAAAATGTTCTGGCTTGTATGTATTTCTTTAACCTTCCTGTTGTCCTCAGGTCATTTTTTATTTTTATTTTAAATGTTTTTATATCAGAAATATGGTTTTCTTCCATTTAATTGCTGCTCTTCGCAAATAAAATCAGTGCTACCTATTTTCATTAAATTGTGCATGTTTTATTCAAACTTATAAGAATCTCGGGTTCCCCTAGTGGAAAAATTAAAACTATAAGTTTTGTAAATAAATGTCGACTCTTCTTTGTTTTGCTCTCCTGGCTAATATTTGACATACCAGTATGTGATGATCCAAAAACGGGCTATAATTTCAAGTAAGTACCAAAAATGAGTGTATTGGGTCATAATTTATACTTGATGCTTTATAAACAGTGAGTGGGTCAGTTTTAACCGGTATGCAGTGACAGTGACCTTGTGTAATACGCAGATAGAGGAAGTCTACATCCAGTGATTCAGACTATGGAGAGGCTTTTAAAGGACAACAGAGCAACCCTGGTGTGACATGAAAAGCCAGAAACATGTAACATCTCTCCAGAGCAGCTAATGATGGCGCTCTTTAGACCGCTCCAGCTACAGAGCCCCAGTCTCAGAAGGCTAAAAACAGCGTGTCGATTCATATTTGTAGTTAATATGAGTGTTTTTTGGCATGCTACTGAGGAGAGGATGCTGGAGTCGAAGGAGGGGAAATCTATCAAAGGGTTCATGCTCAGAATGGAAAAGAATGTACCTTTAATCATCTGCTTGTGTTGAGACGTCAGGTGGTTGCTAGGTTACAGGTCAGTTCAGAGAAGCTACTAATGTGAATAGTATAGAGATGGCTTGCCGTGTATAATATGTAAGCATGCAGAGTTGCAAGCTCAGTGAAATGTGATAATATGATTGCAAGGTTCAACAATAACTAATTACCATGGAGATGATGCTTTGAATTCCTACTGTTGTTCAGTGACTGCATGTGCTATTCATCATATCATTCTTTACATGTTCTACATACCCATAAACCAACAAAATGATCATCTGAAAGGAAGCCTAATCATCCCGTGGTCATCTGGTGGAGACAGACTTGCTATCACCACTTCCTGTCGTCTTCTTTTCTTTTTCGGCGGGCATCTTTGCTGCGAAGTGGTCACTTCTGTGCTGTTTTTGCACTACACTACCCAGAAACTTGTCAACAGTGCCAAACAGTGTGTCCACCACCCATCCCAAACCTCCCATTCCTTCCGAGTGCTGAGAAATGCGCCGTCGTAACAACCAAAAGCACTGTCGAGACACCTCGCTACCAGTCATTTTTTTACAACAAGCGTGAAGTGCTGATAAATAGCACAATGTTGTCTCAGCCTGTAATTCTATCTAACCCATTCTCCTCACCGCTCTGACCCAGAAGAGTCAGATGTGGCAGAAAGGCCGGATTAGCCGCTCACAATCCCGGTACAATACGAGCCTCGCTCATCCTCTAGCTCCACACGTCCCGCCGCAGCCAGCAGAGTCAGCTGCTGTGCAGACCAACTGTGAGTGGAGCAGTTTTTGGCTGGGGCTGGAGACTGGGGTAATTAGCTTTGACAGAGCTGATGAGTTGCTAATTAAATGTTTATCTGAATCTGGCATCTGTCGTAAAACAAATGTCTGTTAGCTGCCTACAATCTGTGGATTATCACAAATAACGGGTTGGGTCCTGCGTGCAGGGAGATAAGATGGGAGAGGATGGTGATTTGGGGCACATTTTGAGCAGTCAGGCAGAAACTAGTCACAGCAACAGCACCTACTGTGTGCATGTTAGGAGCAGACTGTGACTCATAATGGCAGTGATTATCTCAGTCCACATTCAATCTGGCATTTGTGTACTAACACACTGAAATTTTGCGACTTGGTAGTAGCAGCGATTGTTATTTTTATCTGGGATTTTGATCATTTGAAAATTCTGTTATCAAAGTCTGTCTTTTATTCAATAGGTGGACGTAAAGGGTCAGTTCACCCAAATTTAAATACAGTTAAATATTTAATGACAGCTGAATCAGTTGTAAGCAGAGGTATTGAAGAGTAAGGACCATCTAAACGATCTGAAGTGACATTTTTCAGTATGTCTACATGCTGTTAAATATGCTACAGCTGAGCAGCTAATTGGATGTCTATCTGCTAACTGACGTTAGTGGTGCACTTTTCCCTGGTAAATATTTGTTTGGTGGCTTGTTCAACTGAGGTGCAGGAAGCTAGACATGTGTTCACTTTAGCAGGAAAGCTAATGTGACTTGTTCAGTTTCTGTGTCTCTTGTGTTGTTTAGCAGGATGCTATCAGGCTCAGTGTGACCATCTGCTCTGCCTATGATAGAACACCTTATTGCTTTATTCAAAATTGAACTGACTATACAGAAACAAGATGAAGATGAGATGAAGAACCAATGGTATTCAATTAAAAAAAAAACTAGGGGCAGTAATCATAAGACCAAAAAAATCTGAAATTTATATTCCTTTCTTTTGGTGTCTGAATTATTTCTATTTCTGCGGTAATAGTTGAGACTAAACAAGGCAGTCAGTGTGTGTTGCACTTAGTTTCATTGTCAGCCTGTTTAAAGTGCAGCAGAAAGAAGAGGTTGTGGAGGAAAAAGTGGCAAGAAAGAGACATATGCTGAAGTTAAGCAGCGGCAAGCACTTGAAAATCTTGTTTAAGAGAGAAGTGATGCCCTTGAACATAATGCAGTTAAACTGAACTTCACAGTCTATTGCATGTCTGCACAACACGACGGATGTGTTTGTAGTGGTTCTGTGCCACTGTCATGTTCTTTTGACCTTTTGCAAGGAATCTACAGCAGCTTTGATTAGAAACTGAAAACTGCACACCATATATCTTTTCCCCCTGTCGTTATCTTAGAATTCACCAGATGTTTTGTGATTCGAGACCAAACCCGTCTGTCTGTCTGTCCGTCTGGAATGGAATGACTGTTTGCTTCTTTAAATCCAGACATGTCAGTGTTCACTGACAGCACTGCCGGGATTGCAAAATCAAGAGACGAATGGAGAAGTACACAGAGTGCAAACTAAATTTTTAACCAACCAAAATAAGCCCCCTGTCTCGGGATCATGTTTGCATTAAAAGTGGAGGAGACGGGTAATGAAATACATTGTTGAGAAACGAGTGCCATATGAGATGTGGAAAGACATTTTGAAAGCTGCTGATTATTTCATGGAAAGCTCCTGTTTTTGACCAGTTTCCTCCTCTTCCCTCCATTTGAGTTGCAGCACTTGTCCCATCATAGTTCCCATCTTACCGCTCACGCTTCAGCTGCTCCCCCATCCATAGATTCTTTTTTGATTGCAGACTCATATTTTCATTTAAATGCTGATGGGCTAGGAGGATCAGTGTAAATTGGAAACCCAAACTTATTCCGCTTTTTTTTTTTTTTGTACTTTTTTTCTTTTCCCCCGATGTGTTTGTGGAAGAGTACAAATGCAGGCACTGTTGTTTGCTGTGAGAATTGTCGTTCACACCCATGGATTCCCATGAATTTAAAAAAGGTTTGAAATTGCACTGACCAGCATTAAAGTCAACCATATTAATTCAAATGTCAACTTGAAGTACTGCCCCCGCCAGAACGGCTGCCATATATCATGGTGAAACTGTCAAAGTTAAAGATGTGGGTCTAGCTGTGACATAGTGGGAGATAAGGTGTGTAATCCCCTCTCCCCCCACCTCTGTAAAATCAAACCTTTACAGTTGGCAGATTAAACTTGTAATTGTACAAACATTTTCTGAGGCAGAGGTGCCCCAGAGGCAGGAATAATCTTGTTGGTTATGTTACACGTCAGTAGGCAGGGACAAAAAGGATATTTACATGCTGCAAGCTCGATAAATGGTGGTTTACCATGAAGAAATTGAATTAAAACTATCCTAGGGTCCGTCGCTGGGAAAATGACAGCATTTATTATATATATATATATAATGAACCTGTGTTCATTAGTAAGCAAAATGTAACATTGTGTTCTCATAATTCCACAGAAAGTCTGAAACATGGAACATGCAGATCATTAAATGCGTAGATGTGTAAAGTTAGTTAAAAAGTTAATGCTTTTGGACATTTAGTAACTTTCCGTCCTTATTCTGCAAAGTAGCAGAAGTAGCCAAGTAGGAAAGGACCTCGAGACAAGATGTAAAACAGGGATGAATTAGTTTGAAAAAAATATTTCTTTTGGACAACTAGAAGTAGGGCTGAGCCACATATTGAATTAATTTGCATAATTTGACATGAATAGTTATAGTACATGTGCACCTGCTGCGGTTTCTAGGACTGTCGTGACTGCAGGTGGCTAGCTGTCTCTGGCTATCTCGTAGCGAGTTTAACAGTCACTGAACATGGCCGTGCTCATTGGTCTGAGATCTCGGTTTGTGTTTGTTAACAAGATATCATCGCTGGCTACAAGAGTTGAAGCGCCGCGAGTCGACTGGGACTACTTTGTTCAGTCTGTCAGTACCTACAGCAGTATGAGGCTAAACAGCAGGAGCAGATGAATTAGTGTCTGTGCTGAAACTGAACGTAAACTTCCCAAACATTTGCTTCTTAGTTAAAGCATCTGGTACTGACAGTCAGTATCTGTTTTTTTTATGCTTGGGGTTGACAGCCTTGCAGGTGGTGCAACTTGTCTTGTCTTGTCGCTCAACTGTCTTGCACACAATGTCCTAAAAATGTGTTTCAAACTTGCATTTTTGCAAATTCAAATTGGGAAAATTTTGTGAAGTTGTCATACTGTTAACAAAAGTCTAGAGAAGGAAGTTGGGTGCTGATTACACAGGCAACATTAAATGTTATATGTAAATTAGATTATATATATACTGTTTTGATATGGGATGTCTATGTTAATTGTGGTCATAGGGTTAGAACTTGGGCTTAACGTGTGTAGAAACGGGCTTCAACCTGCCCTGAACGCTTCATTTGCAACGTCTATTTTTCTAACTTGTAGACGAGTTGAAGTCAGCTTGTTGCCAATGCCTATTAACGCATATGTATGTATGGATGTAGTTTAGTTTTTGAACTGTAAATCATGCAACGATATCCCAGTAGAGCTGAAGATTACTACACTGACCTTTCTCTAACTACGACCCAGCATCTGTAGCTATGTAAGCTTGATGGCGTGTCACCATCTTACTGATGGTTTACAAGATCGCTAGGCTACGTTTACACTGCAGGCTTTAGTGCTACAATTTGGATTTATTGTTCAGATCGATTGTTAAATGTGTCCTCAACTGAACCGCGTGTGCAAAACAACAATAACGAGACGTCACGCGCAGCATGCTGTCATACGGAAGTAAACATGGCAGCCAGCCTATTCATGAGCATAAGTGTCTCCCAAAGCAACCTCACTGTCCCTCCACTAAAAAATATCAAATTAACTTAAATCAGAATTGAAAAGATCAGATTTGTGCTGTTCACACTGTTGTTGCTGCAGTGTGAACGTAGCCCAAAACACTCACACGATTCATTTTAGAAGGCACTAAAACTAAAAGAAAAAAGGACTTGGTTGGTTGCGTCTTCCAGGCACTGATTTATTATCAGTATTTTCCTGTTGGGGCTCACGTTAGGATGTGTAATATATCTTTTATTACCTCCTGCCTCATTCACAGTAATTCAGTCCAACTCGATTTATTAGGGAAAACGGGTTCTTTGACTCCACACTCGGATTATTTGTGCCTCCATTGTGGAATAAAAAAACCCTAATAACTTTGCTTCAAGAAATATGATTATATACCTAAAACTCATAAACACTATTTGCAGCATCTAGAGTTCAGCATTACTTCGAGGCATACAGTGGTAATGTGGTGCATCCATTTTTGAAGGAACTCCACAAACACAAATATCTCTCAAGGACCAGTGTTGAATGTTTAGAAAAATATGGATGGTTTATTTGACCCTACTTGAACAAGCATTATAATCCATTTCCCATGATGTTCAACTCCTCTGATGTCAATGGAACACAGTCTACATCCAAGTATGAACAGTGGTATATCTGTTATCAACAACACATTCATTCACTTCTCGTCCTACAAACAGTTTTGTTAAGACACACACAGTATAGTATTAATTGATCCTGTCAATACTCGGTTAAGTGGGTTTCTATTCTGAACTCACGAAACAGTAATAATTTATAGTTGTTGGTTGTTTTTTTTTTTCAAGAATCTATTGAAAACAGACAGTCTAATACAAAGTCCATCCGGTACAGACTTGTCCATAGTAACTGCTTCTAGAATAGCTTATTTACAATCGTCTACTGGAAGCAAAAAAAAAAACAACAAAAAAAAAACCAAGAGAAAACCTGCCATTGCTTTAATAACAAAACAAGCTAGCCATTACTATTCAAACTCAGAAACAAAATCAAAAACAGAACAGAATGGGTTTTTTTTATTGTGCTTTGTAACCCACAAAACCACTTCGTTGTTTAGAAATGGAACATCTGTCTGAGGCACCAAACAGAAGTGCTAATAACATCCATTTCAGTTTCTCTCATTGAGATTCTCTAGAGCTATGAGTAGGACAGGGCGTACAAATGGTGTGATTGTTTTTTGTTTTTTTTGTTTTTTTAAATGTATTTATTTATATATTTATAAAGTTATTACAGGCTCACCCTAGTTCGTCACCTGTGGTGGTGTTGTGTTGCACAACAGAAGTCACGGAGGAATTCGGTCCTTGTGTTTAACCATGCAAAGCCCTTTAAGATTTGCCAGAAAAGGTCACGGAATAGATTTGTTGGACAAAGGGGCCCGTTAAAGGCTTAAACAGATACGATCAGTGTTTTCTCACTAAAACACACAGAACGAGGCCGAAGCCCGTGGATGAATAGGGCAATCAAGACAGTGAAAATAATAGTAGGCAAGTTCGCTGGATATTACTCCACCTGCCTTTATCCACAACCCTCTCTGGCTTCAGGTATAGCTGAGCCTGTGTATGCAGTGTACAGTGTAGCTCGTTTTTCCGGTCTCTCACAGTAAGTTAGTGGATGTTCTTGGTCCTGGAATCTCTGACTTTGCAGGAACTTCAGTCAAAGAAAAGTGAATTGCCCCTATCCTACTCTAACAGAAGGCCAGTGTACCCATCTACCCCAGTCAGCCTGCCCCCTGCTGCACAACAGTGCTTCTTTCTGCGCAGTTCAGGTAGTCCCTGGCTGCCATTACACAGTCACCTCAGTCTTGCCATTACACAGTCACCTCAGTCTTGCCATTACACAGTCACCTCAGTCTTGCTGCCTGTGCGGTAGTGTTGTGGCTGTTGTTGCTGCTGGTGGTGCTGTGGGATGTAGTGGAGCTGTTCCACAGTGTGAGTCCGTCTGGAGGCAAATGCCTGCCTCTTAGATGTAGTCTGGTTCATGGCTAAAGTGTTGGAGTGCCCGCTGCCTCCTGCTCCCGCTCCCGGTGCCCCGGCAACGCCGCCACCATTGTTAGAGGCACTGGGATGGGAGTGCATTTTGGTCATCTTGTAGCGATCCATTAGAGGTGTGGTTGGTATGAACACGTCTGTGTGAGAGATGGCACGAGACATTGATTTGTCGCTGCCATGAAAGCCAGCAGAGATGCTGCTGACCATGCCACGCTTCAGCGACATCATCAGCTTGTCCGGCGAGAGCAGAGGATCCTGGGATAGGAGGCGGTCTTGTGAGTACAGGCGATCTTGTGAGTAGAGGCGCTCTTGAGAGTAGTGGCGGTCTTTTGAGTAGAGGTGATCCTGTGACAGCAGTCGGTCCTTGGAGTATATGCGGTCCTTGGTGTACAGGCGGTCTTGGGAGGTGTGGCGGTCCTGCGGAAGAAGACGCTCCTGAGATCGAAGACGTTCGGCAGACAGGAGCTGTTCGTCTGAGAGGATCCGGCCACCATACGGGGACATACCATTTGAAGACATGCTGTATTCCTGCTGCGGGGCCCTCTGTGGGGACAGGACGCGGTCCTGGGACATGGCCCTCTGGACGCGGCGAGGCCTCTGTCTTTGCTGAGGCTGCTGCTGCGAGGACTGCGACTGGGAAGGGGCCTGGGAGATGGAGGACTGCGGGGTCTGGCTCTGGAGCTGCTGCTGTGTTTCCCTGTGCTGTAAAGCAAAAGATGAATGAAGTGAGTTTATCCACAAGCGGAGGGGTAAAAGGCCCTGATACCTACCACTGCAGAATGAAGTGAAGTGAAACACCAGCTATTCTAACAAATTCACATCTGGAGATTTAGAGATGGCACACTTACTTTGGCTCATAGATACAGAAAAAGCAAAGAGAGTGACGCTTGCACACTTATATTGAGCACCTGTGTACCCACCTGGTCTTGACCCAGTTTGAGAACATGCAAGGGAAGAGTGCCTCTTGCTGCCAGGTCGGGCAGGTGGCGCTTACGAGTGTAGTAGTCATCGACATCTTTATCTGCTGCAGAGGAAATGGGTGGGGGGGCGGTGGTTGGGAGGGGAACAGAAGCAAGAGGTGAAGAGGAGATTCAGAGAGAGTGAAAGCAAGAGTCGGTGTTAGAATGCAGGGGAGAAATCAGATGAAGTGGGTTTGGAGAACGTTGCATACAATGCAGAGAATACTGTTGGTGGACCCATCTGTGGTTCACCTTTCCAAGCTTGTGGAGGGGAATAGAAAACAGAGAGAGACGGGAGGATCGCAGTCAGAACAGATTACATGCTAGGCACATAACATCCACACATCCAGGCTTCATCGGGGATTCTACAGGCAGCTCTGGCTGTGGGGGCAAACTTTTCAAAGGTCATGTGAAAGTCTATAAACAAACATTGTCATTTCATATAGATATAGAGGGAAACACGCAGGCACCACACACATATATATATATACACACACACATGCTGGAAAACTTACTGTATTATTGCATGTCATGTCATCGAGTGGATATTTTCTTTTCATTTCAGTTCATGTGTACAAACAGCTATAACATGCATTTGGAAGCAAACCAGAAAGACAAGAATACATTTCTAGTCACAGTCAGAGTGCGGTAGTGAACACAGCACCGACTTCATGCCGCACAACACAAAACCATGCACAAAGACGTGTCGCGTATTTACACAGACTTCATCAGACATCCGGACAAAAAGATGAAATGCAGCATGAGTTATTCAAAAATGGAAACATTCATAAGTCCATTGTTACGAAGAAGCTAATTCTTTTATTCCCTCCGAACAGCAGCACGAATGTTTAACCATCACACTAAGTCAGAGGTGAACACTAATGTCATTTATACAATAGGAATGAATTATGGAGAGCAGATCCCCTCCACCTCATTGAAAATTTGTGGACGACTCCGAGTCTGAGCCTCTTTTCTTTTTTTTTCAATAATGGGCGCAATTGTGTTCACACCACCTGTCAAGATTACGCTCAGCCAAAATCCCCTTCAGCGGCGAGCCGCGGGTGCTTGCTGCAAATCGATTCATTATGAGAGATAATAAAAACAAGATGTTCCTTTCTCAAGCATAATAGTCTTGGAGATCTGGGCAGGGCATTGCAAACTCATCAACCATATTACCATACAGTGAATGAATAACTTGATGCGTACTGTCCTGCACTGCAATGGGCTAAATGCTTTTCTTCAGTTTGAGACCAATTATGCATTAATAAGCAGTAGCATTCTTCTCCTTTATTATGGCCACAATGAAAACGCTGCTCTATCTTCCCTTCAGCGCAGTCCAACATGATCCATCAGTGTGCCGACAATAGTTGAGTAACAAAAAAAAAGAAACTGCAGAGCCTTTTGGCCATTTGCTGCAGCAACTAATTTGATTTGGAAGCAGAAAGAAAGTTGTAAGGACTGAGAGAAACTGCCTCAGGATATTTTTCCATTTTAACTCGGGGAACTCTTTCGTCAGCTGTTATCTTTCACAACTGAATTCGTTTTGATTTTCTCTTACCGCTCATCAAAAACTATAACGATCTTTTTTTTTTTCTTTCTTCTAATACAGCTGAGAACCAGTAAACTAGCAGTGCATCCTGTAAACCCGTTTTGCCATTTAGTTCGAAACGTTGCCTGGCAGCTACGAGTGGGGAGCCAGTGTAGAGTGACGGGGGGGATGAGTTGTAGATCGTCATCCTTCACTTTGACTGCGAGCCAGCAGTGAAGTGGTGCAGGCATGATGAAATTACACAAGCCTTAAGGAATATTTGCGTTCCACTTTGGAGAATGTCACAAGATGAGACCTCATTACACAGCAGAAATCCAGCGTAGCACCACTAAATCAATACCGAGCCGGGACAGACACAACAACGCGCTTAATGTACTTATACGCTCCGAGAGAAACGGTGGCTGCAGCCTTTAAGGGGAGACAAGGGAAGCATGGAATATCAATGACTCATAGTTTCTTGTGATGACTAGGCTGATTTCATGAAGGATCAGTGTTGGGTAAAGGGTATTTTCTGACTCTGATTCCTGGTTCTTCATCCACTGAAATGTTTACTCAAACCAGAGCTGCAAAAATCTCCAGAAGAAAGTACTATTTTTCTACTGCTTGATGTCAGCAGGCAAATCATTTTCACAGCTGAAAGCCTTCAGAGCCCCTCAGTAAGTCCCGGTCAGGAGCCAGGAAAGCACACTTAATGCAGTATTTTTTGATTCTTTTTTTTTATCATGCAGGGCATCAGGCCAGGGGGAGCCTACTCTTGCATTAGTGCAGTGAACTTGGACCTACTGAGTTTCTTCAGGGAAGAGAAGCGGCTGAGGTCGGCTTTGACGGCCGCCTCGTAGGAAGGCGGCAGGTGAGACAGGCTCTGGAAGGAGCGTGAGAAAGACAGGTCGTAGGGCTCCGTCTGCGACGTCAGGATGCCGCTTATCCGATTGTTTTCTGGAGACACATACATACATATACAGACACAGAAGAGGGAAGAGAAGAAAATGGGCAGGATGGTTTCTTTCTCCCACCCAACCCCCCCGCCCCTACACACACCCCAACCCCCCCCAAAAATAAAGGCCAGCCAGGATGAGACCCCAGGCAACCATCATAGGAGACCATTGGCTGAGGTAGAGAAGGGAAGAGTGAGCTAGTGGCCACGCTGGAGTTTTCATCATGCAAATACTTCCTGGATGCAGAGGAGGCAATAATTACCCAAGCCCAATTGCATTTCATCCTGCTTTTGCAGATATTATTTAAGTCACTCGTTTTTTTCTTGATTGTCTTTGGGCCGGTCACATTTCTATCCTCACATTCTGGAACAATGTTTAGACTCATGGCATGTAGAGATTTTAAAAAGCATAAGAGCACTTTGGGGTGTGTTTTCTATAATCCTGCCTCGGCCCTGGATGTTTGCACTGGATTATCTTCTCTTACCTGTTGCCTTCTGAATTTAATATTACATTCAGAAAAAAACAAAAAAAAAACAAAACATTTTTTTAGCTTGAGAGGCACACAATAAATCTGCCTCTGAGAAATGGTTGCATATCTAAAAACTCCAACGTGCTCGTGGCAGTGATGGGGGAGTAAAGGCGGTCACATCAGGCACTCGGTGAACGTTTGGACTGACTTGACATGTGACAGGGGTTTGACGGGAGGAAACAGCGGTCCAAAAAAAGAAATAAAGAAAAAAAGAAAAAACGAGAAGACAACACACCAAACAACAGATGTCTGCTGGAGAGTGACCCTGCCTGTGACAGTGCCGTGATGTGATCTTGGGACGGGACAGACTGGACTGGCTGTCTGTCGTTCAGAGGTGACTGGACCTTCTTTTGTTCTCGCTCTCGTCTTTATCTCTCTCTCTCTCACACATGCACACGCACAAACATGCGCACTCTGTCCCATTCGCTGCCGTCTTCTTCCACCCTCTGTCAATCTTATCTGTCCTATCATGCCGCCACCCACTTTTCCTTTCGCTCCTTAATTCTTTCTTGTCCATTCAGTATTCCCCCTCTCTCATTTTCTTTCCCACTCCTGCTCTATCTCGCTCTCCCCTGTGAGCTTGTGAGTCTGTCACGCAGTGCGGAGCAGCGGGCATAGGTGCGGCTCAGACCAGCCTCCAACGGACAGATAAAAATAGGACTTTAGTAACTGCTGCAGGATGGAGAGAAAGAAGGGGAAGGAGGAGAAGAGATGGAGATAAGAGGAGCTAAAAGGGATAAAAGGGGACAAAAAGGAAAGAAAATAGAAGGGTGAACAGAGGAGGGAGGCGTGAGAGAGTAGGGCGACGGCGGGGGGTCCTGGAAGCTGCAGGGAGGGGGTTCCAAGGTTGTGAACGATCTGGAAGTGGACTGTCTGCCACGCTGCATCAGTAATGGAAGAATTGACTCAGACTGTGCATGCTGTTAGCTATCTCAATAGTTAAACACATTTCACTGCTTCATCACGGCGGACAGTACAACAGCACAGACCTGGATCAAATAGTCTTTGCAAGTATTAGCATGTGCTTTAAAAGAAGGCTGGAAATGCTCTAGATTCTTCTTCTTATCAAGAAATCCCATGAAAAAACCCACCAAAACCAACAATGAGTTGATCCTAGCACCGCCTGTTAATCAGCATAGCACTGAGCGACATGCTCCTTTATGATGTCTCCACCTGGTCTCATTCATTTAGTCTGATCTTTTCTTTTTAAGCTCCTGGCTGTGAGTCTTTAGGTTGACTGTGGTTACTATCTTAACATCTAACCACTTTTTAAGCGTTTTCTAGCTACTTTCCATTGAAAATAAAAGTGCCATAAATTGACATTGAAAATGACATAAATTTAAGTCAACTCAGAAGCTGTAGAGTTCTATCGGAGCAGTTAACGTTACTCATGTAGACTGAAGTAGGACAACACAACAGCTGCATTGATCTCATCCATTTTTTAATTTTTTTGTCATAATTATCGTGGCCAGTTTCTGTTTCTGTTGTTGTTGTTGTTTTTCCATTCCTGACCCGGCTACCAAGCTCTATAGTCAGAGAAACAATCAGAAACAGTAAATGTAATTATTCTAGATTCAGTAAGACTACACTGCCCAGCTGTTTTATAAAATCACTGAGCCTTTATTGGAAATATAACTTTATATATATATATGTCATTTGGAGCTGAGTGCTACAGACAGTCAGGGAAGTAAAGAGAGACAGACATAGTTGGTTTTAGTCTTTTCAAAGGATTTGATAACGGTAAGAAAAATCTAGAATAATGCTTGTGTGCAGTGGCCTTCATTAACCGTGACATCAAATCAACTGAACTAAATAAAGTTAAAAGGATTCTTGGACTCTTTTGCCCTCCGTGATGAAAACCACAAATGTTGCTTGTCCAAGCAGCTTAAAGCAAACAGTAAACGATATGAGCAAGTGCTATTTAAATCAGGTCTGAAACCACATTGAATTTCAGTGGAAGGAAAGGAATGCACAGACGTAGGGGTTGGTTTGTAATGAACACTAAATTAATTGCATGTGCGTATGACTTACCACGTCTCAATGATCGGTGAGCTACCAAACCCAAGCGAAAACAAACAAACAAACAAACAAAAAACAAGTATTTCAGACACATGTTGGATGGAGAGAAAAACAGAAGCTACGCCATATTTAGCATGACTAGTACAGACCCCCCCCCCCCCCTCCCAACTCAAATCAAATCAGCTTTTACTTCCTGAGGCATGCGATGCACACTCGTGTGTACGATTCGCGCACGTTCATTTTTACGCCGGTGATTTGCGGCGGCGGCTTTATCTGGAAAATACACTGTGTGCTGAAATTTGAAGCCTTTCAGGGGAACTGTGATCAAAGCCTCTGTTAGCTGTGTCACTGAAATGGATTTTTCATGTTTTCCATAGATCTCCAAGGCATTTACCCACTGTTGTGGTTTGGATATCTGTGTGTAAGTGTGTGTGTGTGTGTAAAATGGACCACATGGTCAATTATGTCCATAAAAATTGATGCTATTCTGGCTCCAGATTTCCAGCATAGCCCTTAAGAGCCTGAGAGCTATCATGTCATTTTTTATTTTATTTATTTTATTTTATTTTTTTGTGGTTGAAACAAACAGAATCTGAATCAAATGGAAAGATCAGAGTGATTTAATAAATACCAAAGGCAGTGAACATGCAGCTTATGGCCTCCTTTCTCTCCTTTTATCTTTGCTATGTTTCCTCGCTCCAGCCTCCACCTCGCATCCTTACGCAACCCGCTACTCTTCACATCTGCCAGACTGCGACCCGGGGGCTCAGCCTCTGCTCTCTCACAAGAACTATTTGAACAAACACGCTGAATGACATCAGTAATCAAAACCAATTCAAGGTAGGGGTGTGTGTGTGTGTGTGTGTGTGTGTGTGTGTGTGTGGTTTAACGGTGATAACTTTTACCGGGAACGTTGTGGGTTTCACACGCTCTGTCAACCAGAGGACAGGATGACCTCGATAGATCATTAAGTTGATCCACAGCCAATTGTGTTCCCTTGTAGTTTCACTCACAGAAAAGTGTTCATGACTGCAGGATGCGGCGCTTTTATGATTCAGTCTTCAAAAGAATTTTTTATTTTATTTTTTTTACCCAATAACAGAATAGATTGAAAAGAGAACCATGTCAAGGGCTTTTTCACACATGCATGTCAAGCACTATGTCAATGCCCAAGTCCGGGCCAGACCTGCCAACAGCCTCCTGTTCTGTTGCTTCTCACGGGAAACTCCTGTAATTCACACGACCCTCACGCTTTATTATTATTATGAATAATAATCATGCACGGATCCATAAGATGCTTGTCTGAGTTGCCGTATCATCTATGAAACATCGTCTACACACACAATCCACACGCTACATACATCTGTCACTCATACACACACGCATACAGCAACGGCAACAACACACACACACACACACACACATCGACATCAGAAGCTGATGCAAACATAGACACACTTATAAATATCGTGTTGTTATTATCATTTTTTAATAATATAAATGGGGTTATTTATTTATTATTATTTATCACACACACACACACACACACCATACATTGACTCCTAAACGTTGGCAGGTATGGTCCAGGCCTTGGTCTCAAACCCTGAGCTGAGCTGTGGATTCCCTCCGGTTATTCTTACCATTCTTAGGTGTGCGTGTGGGGCTACCTAGAGCCACGTGGTTATAGTTGTGCTGATGGGTACCTGCAATGACAAAAGCAATGAAATATCTGTTCAGTGTCCATGAGGAACGCTCTGTATCAGACCAAATACAGACTGTTAGCAGTGCCAGGGTGATAATTAAAGAGATAATTCACCAAGATGTTCTGAAAGTCTGTCTTCTAGTGGCATTTTTTGAGATATTATATAATTCACAAAAGACAGACTTGCCTGTATTTTAAATTGTCATTTTTAGTAAACACGTCAGGATTCATCATTATTATTTCAATTGCTGGTAAACCGATTTAGCGGGTGAAATATCCCTTTAATTTCCTCAAATTAAGGGTATGAACAGTAACAGAGACAGATCGTGGGATGAGTGACTCTACAGTAGGCGGAGTCCACTGTAACCTCAGTGTTACCCTGCAAAGCATGTTCACATCAGACAGAATCCAGACAGTCGGAGGCCACGGTGGCAACGTGCGGATAAAAAACACACAACATCCGTCACATCCTGTCCCGGAACACGCGGGGCTCCGTGTTCTTTATGAACACGGTGTTATTAAAGAGTAAAGAAGCAGAAAGCGGATCGAATTTCTGCATTCATCATTAAAAAACACACACACGCCTTCAAACGTGTGACCCGACACAGAAAAAAAGTCAAAACACAAGTGTCTTCACTACCATGAAAACACGTACGTCACGTTACGGAAAAGCACGACAAATGATTGAAGCACAAGCCAATTAAAAAACAAACAAACAAACAAACAAAAAAAACCATTCACCAACTGGACAGCACATGGACGACATGAAGAGAGACGCTGCAGATGCAGACGATACAAGCACACAGAGAAACACTGCAAAGCTTACAGACCTGCCACGATATGGAAGTGATTAAAGCTAATGACTGGACCTCGAGTCAAGATCATCTTGTCAACATCACTGTCAAGTGTCCAACAGCATATCTGGACAAGTCCATCAATTTTATTCTTCCCCCTGAAGTTTAATTAGCGCCGTAACTGTTCCTGTTTGTTAGAATGTTGGAAGTGTTCCTGCATTAGTTTGATCCATTAGCAGCGTTGCTCCTAAAAGTAGCAGAAGCGGTTGAGATATTGTCTTTATTTGTGTTTTTGTTTTTTTCTTGACTCTTTCAAACATTCACAAACACACTAGTCCTCCATATGTGCGTGCTTATTGCCCCCCCGTTCCTCTGGCTCTCTGTATGCACGAGGACGGTCTAATCAGCAGGAACAGTCTGCAGTCTTGTCATCTGGACAGCAGAGTCGTTTTAATTTCAAGTCGGAAACTAAGCAACAGTTTCACCCGACCATCGATCCATCCTACTGTGCCGGAGTGTTGGCGGATGTCAGGGAGTGTGATGCAGTGGTACAGTGCTCGGCTGGGCACGGCGCTGGAGAGGTGCTTTAGTTGAAAGATGAGACCTTTACTGAGCCCATTGTACAGAGAAAGTTGATGAATGACAACTATTCTCAGCAGTGTGTAGGAATGTGTGTGTGTGTGTGTATGGGGGTTTTGTATGTTTGCATGTGAGGAGGAGGAGGCAGCGTTAGACCCCGTCGCCGTGTGTTGCCGCCGCGATATTCATTCGCTGTCTGCTGCTGTGCCTGTTTAAAAATGCATTAGAGCCAACTGCTGAAACATCCATTTACATCTGTCACAGTAGTGAAGGAGCAGACGGAGGCCCGGCGCTCTCACATCATGGGTTTCAATATTTGCTCGAGCTATGGAGATAGATGGGACGTGTCTTCCGCGTGTTCCTTCACTGGGTTTGTCTTTTTTTCTTTTTTTAACAGTGTCTCTCGCAGAAGACATTTTTTCGAGCGGAGGAATTCGCTGACATCTGAGACTGGGTCTCCTTAATGTAATAAATTACCGGCATTGTAATGTACTGTAAATATATGTCTGTTTAGTTACTATCTGTGGCGTAACAAGAGTGATCTCGCCTACAGCCAGGATGCAACAGCTTTCACTATAAGAGGTGCCACGCAGAAAGAAAGTGCTGCATGTTACGTTTCCTCAGAGGCGAGAAGCTGGAACCTGATTCCTACAGACGACAGACGGAAGTAACTTTGTGATTACTGTAATAACTGTGGCAAATCTGCCATGTCTGTAGTTTGTTAAGTGAAAACTCCTCCTCCTCTGTGATAATACTTTAAATAATAAATGATTAATCTGTGAAAATAGAACTTTGTTTCAGCTCTTGGAAACTCATTTTCATATATGTAAAATATTTCAAAGCAAAACAATGTCAAAGCAGGTTTTAGGTTGTCTTCTATAAATGACCTTTATATACTGCTGATCTGCTTCACCGCATGCAGATGGAATCAGTACATGTAGGAAATGTAGTCGCTGCCTGGATTACTACTAGTCTATCCTGTGTCCCCGTGCATTGTTTACTGCAGCTTTACAGCACAAACAAGGTGCTTTGACTTGCCTAAATATAACAACAGAAATATGAATTATAGTTTAATGTTGTTGGAAAAGAAAGAAAGATGTCAGTGAACATTTCTGCAGATGCATTCTGCCTCGACACTTCCTCCTTATGTTGATCGTTGTTTTTTTATTATTATTATTATTAATTATTATTTTGGAAGCCTCCCAGTCGTCATCATTAGTCGTCGTATTATATTCTTAAGAATCTCTTTCTTTGAAAGCACAGTTACAGAACTAAAACATGAACCAACGCTCTGCGACGTTCTTGATCTCTAAGAAGTTTGGGGCTGAGCTGAACGACCCACTGAGAAGAAGCAGAAGACTGCGGCTCATTAAGAGCCTGGACAGCCTTGTTCAGCAATGCCTCTGTAATCAGGGGACCAATTAACTGTATTCAAGAAAGACTCCCCCCACCCCCCCACCCCCACACACACACACCAACCTCACCGGCTACGCCAGCACCCTCCGCGCCCCCTTCAGCTAACATCGCAAAATAACCTCTGCTCACCGTGTCGACTCCCCCCGTTAACGAAGCATCCCTACAAAAACAATTTGTCAACTCCGAGCGGAGCTTACAGTGGAGGCTGAGACCCTCTGGATGCACTGCTGCCCATTAGTCACCGCCTTCATCTGCTCCGGTGGTCATATTAAACCGAGACGCTGCTGCTGCCTGCTCATACGTTTACGTTGATTATTTGTGACTGACATGATCTCCAGATTGCCGGGTTAACCAGAGTCTATCTAAATGTCTAAATGGATGTTTTGCTCTCAGTATGTGTGTCATGTACGCAGCTGTGTGTTTGTCAGATGGTGCCAGTCACATTTAGTGGCTGAATCAACCACACACACACACCTATGATAACAAGGTGCCGCAGAGGCCGGGCTCAGACACTTTCTTCCTGATACAGTCGCCTTTACTCACATTAAAATTTGCCTTTGCTTATAACCGTTTATCTCCGGAGAATACCTCCTTAGCGAGTTTGCATAATAGCATCCAGATGGCACGCAAATGACTCAGTCATCTGACATTTGGTGTGGCATTTTGTTTCACATCACACTTCCAAACATCACATGCATATACAGCACACAGTGGGTGGGTGGGGGTGTGGGGCGCACGCTGAGCCCACCACTAAACACCTTGAACCTCGTGCCAAGGTTAAATAAGCATTTGCAGGATCGATCGCTGTCGCATGCTTTGAGGTGTCGTGGAAACAATCGGAACATTGATTTCTAGGGATTTACATACATACATACGTCATGGTACACAGAAAGCTCTCTGTTGATCATTTTATTTTGTCTGTGCGTATACGAACACAATCTCTGGTATTTCTATGAGCAGTCATTCTGAGGGTAGCGATGAGGCAAACTAAGCGTCATCGCTACCCTCAGACAGCTCACAAACAAACACAAAAGGTCATCGTTGACCCCACACCAGCATCTAATGCCAAGAGTCCGTGTTAATGCAGGAAGCAATGCATGCTACCTTTATGTAGTGAGGTGGAAGTTAAGGGTGGTGGATGGGTGATGTGGTGGGAGGCCATAACCTTAAACCGTACCATAGCTTTCACACTGTAGAAAGAAGATGTTTACAAAACACTGGCATTGAATATAATTGAGGGGTTTGTTAAATTGCTCATTATTATCCTATTGTTCCTGTTCTCCACTACAATCCTGGAAATGAAGGATGCTGTTCATCCCTCGAGAAGATCTCTACACACTCAGAGTAATAAGTTGCACTTAAGCTGTTGTGGAGGCTCATTGTGGCATCAGCTGACCACCTCTAAAAACTTGATGCAAGATTGATTTAAATAAATAAATAAAAAAGAATGAAATCCTGCAGCAGCCTATGCGTTAGATGCAATAGATGTGAATAAGCATCTGAAAGCAGGAAACTCTCCTTTTGGAAATGTAGACTTTAAGTCAGTGTGGTAGAAATGGTGGTGGACACAGAGAGACTTCAAAACACTGACAATACAGACAGACAGGCACAACTTAATGGAAACTCAAAAAAAACCAAAAAACCTCTTGGTATCTCTCAGCAACACAGAGGAAGGGGGAGGAGTGTTGGGGGAAGTAAGTAAAAGGCGAGGGGGACAGAAATACAGTGGACACGGGATAAACTGAGACGGAAAGCAGATAAGAGAAGGAAAAGTATGAAAAAGGAGGACGTGGTGGGGCACTGGGATGAGGAAAGAGGAGGGAAACTGCAACATGGGCCAGTGATCACACAGCACCCCACCCCCGTCCCCCCGACACCGCCTCCCCCAGATCTATTAGAGAGGCATTCTCAGCTCTCTGCTCCACTCTCCTCACGACATCCCTCTCTAAAACCAACAGCCCTGTCATCCCATTAGCCCTGCCAAGTGGAGCTACTGGAGTTCAGCAAGGCCCAGAGGAGGTGGATGGAGGGGGAGGGGGGGGGGTACAGAGGGCACTGTGTCTGTCTGTGTGTCTGTGTGTGTGTGTGTCTATGTATGAACGTATGTGTGCAAAATGTGTGTGTGTGTGTCTATGTATGAACGTGTGTGTGTGACAGGTATGAATGTGGATGTCTCTGTCCCACCGGCTCCGTTGACAGCCCGGTGCCACCAACACGTCCCCGCTCTCCTCTCTGTTGGCAGAGGAACGGGAAGCCGCCCATGAGCTTGACATTTAACAACTGACAAAGAGTGTTCACATTTAATCGCTAAATGTTAAGCGCCATAATAGCCCCACTTCACTCGGTTAGTAGGGGGACAAAGCTCGAGGCCCCCGTGGAAAGAAGTAGTCCCACCTCCTCAGCGATCTCGCCGTCAGAGCAGGAGGCTTTACTCTGACCCAATTACACTAGTGGAGATAATGAATATCAGTTCTATTTATAGCACGTCCGCCGCTGCTAATTTTAGCCTCCGCTGCTTATTCTTAAGCGAGTGTCTATTGTGTAGTTGGAGTTTAAATTAGTGTAGCCAGTCAGCTGCTAAACTAAAGCAACAGCGATCTGCATGGAAGGTGTAGAAGACGTTAGCATGATTAGCAATAGCGGCAGTGACAACAAAAATACACACACACAAACACACAAACACAAACGTCATCGACACATATGAAGCTACATTTTGCGCTTTGTACAACCACAACGGTTTCAATGTTCGTTCTACTAGAATATGAAAAACAGGGCTGGGAATGCAGTTTGACAAGCGATGCCTGTTAGCTTTAGTGTAGCATATATTCAGCACTAAATGTGTCACAACTTTTTAGTTCCCACATCAGACAGTGCGCAGTAAGCTGAAGATATTCCTAAAACTCAGCATATTATCTCACACAGAACAATATAAAGCCACCGTTGGTAAAAAAAAAAAAAAAGTTACATTTTTTTTTTGGACAGCTTAGCATTTTTCATAGTAAAAATGAGACTCTATTGGTGAAAATCGGCGCTGTCCAGCTATTGCTTTCAGCTGATTTATCTGGGCTTTCAGAGCAAATCAAAGTGGTGGCTCTATGTGCAGAGGGTAGGTTATTATTTTCAATGGAGAGACCCGCTGTGCTTTCTGAGACAGCTGTAAGAGTCATAGCAGGCATCATAATGAAACTTTAAATCATGCACATTTTACGGGCAACGATGGTATGCCAAAGATACGGTGGCAGCAATTTGTTCATCTCCGAATTCCTGAACGCAACTCTACACTTGAGTAAAAAAAAAAATCGTGGAACGCCATATCACTATCGTCCATTTTAAGTTTGCCACAGTTAAACCAGAACTACGGAAAAATAAACACAAAAATATAGTTCCAATTTAATAAACACCACTTCAGAAAACCATCTGTATACCGAACATCTGCAAATACAGCATGTCCCTGAATGCCTCTGCTATTTACTTTATCTACATCTAATGTCTGCTGATGGAAAGAAAAAAAAAAAAGAAAAAAAAAAGCAATTAACACACATTTTGAAATGGCTGAAATTAATAGCTGCACTGAAATACCCTGATATGATTATGCATTCATAGATAACTGCATTAATGAGTCACTAGCGCTGCAGATTGCAAAGCTCCCGTGTTCAATAAAAATCCCAGTCCAGACGGTTCTATCCACATCGCTAGTAAGTATCCTTCTTTATCTCATAACTCACAATCACTCCCGAGACACCAAAGGCCAAGTAGTTCTTGACATGTCAGCGCGTCTCCAGCTTGATAAATGCGCCGTGATAGTCTCAGCAGGGACGGGGAAGGGCAAGAGGTTGAGATGGACTTCATATCCAGTTCATTTTGAAAAGTGATAGACAGCGAACCCACTGTGGACTATTGTGACCCTGTGTGTTAAAAGGCAATAAGACATCTATTGTATTGAAGTGGTACTTGATGATGTGCCTACAGAGCCCACCTGCTTTCATCATGTTGAGGTGTGAGGTGGCTCACTGCGATAGCGCTAATAATCTTTCATGAAAAATCAAACAATGTAACAGTTTTGCATTTTCACCTGATAACGAGAAAAAAAAAGAAGCCATTTCTTCCAACAGTTGATTGACATACAAACCGACTCCATTTGCGGGCTGTTGAAAAGCAGACTTCCTTTGAGAGGAGGCGGAGGGCGAGGAAGAGGTAGAGGAGGAAGAGGAGGGTCCGTATATCGCAAGCAAGGATAAGCACAGATTTATCTGATGTCTTCTTAAAATAAAAGAAGTAACATCATCAAAACTGCCTTTATCCATGCCTTTATAGACCAGCCCTCCTCTCCACTGAGACGGACAGAGTCGAAGACCACGCACACCATAGAGGTTAGGACATTTAGTTCAGACACAGAAAAAAAAAGCTTCAGTGAAACAGTTCAGAACATACATTTCAAAGGGCAGGGATTAGAACAGAGGAGTGGAATGGGACCAGTTGGGGTTTTTTTTATAAAACACAACACAATGAAAGAAATACAATGTGGGCCAGCTGCGACAAACATCAAGAGGTGCACAATGTTCTTGTTTACATACAGTTTGACCTAGTTCGTGTAGGTTTTTTTCATTAATTAGGCCCAAAACTCTCACGATGGACTTTTGAGTGGAAAACAAAAAGTGCAGTGCAACTGAAACTCCTCTTTTACAATGTTTGCCTGCAGCTCGGCCCGCATTACAACACCACTGATTTAAACAGAACCAGATAGGGGTGTAACAGTACGTGTATCCAGATAGGGGTGTAACAGCACGTATATGCATCCTGAACCGTACTACTTTAATAAGTTAGGGCAACGCTTTACAGGTATGATCACCTGGACAGCTTTTGTTAGTTAGCTTGGCCGTGCTAGTAGGGCTAGTTTTAAGGTTTCCCAGTAAATGACGGTGACACCAGACATCAACCCGCACCTTCACCTTCAGTCTCACACTCTCACCAAAACACTGGTCATATACGGAGATATACTGGTGACCATATTAGAGTCAACGTCTTTCTGGCTTATGCTAATTTTCCGTGTTGATTGGACGTATATGTGCTTAAGATAATGGCACCTGCACCTGCTCATCCGTGTAAAACAGGCGGGAGATACTTTGTGTTTCACGCCGCTGGTTGCCTGGCGCCTCGTGGTGATTGACAGCACGTCACTGCTCCTGTCTGTCTATAGTTGTGTCTGTGTGCTGGGTTAAACCAATGAGATACGAGTGAGCTGTAGTAAAGGGTCAGGTCTTGATGCTAAGCTAGGCTAATCACCTGCTAGCTCCACCTCCAGACATTTTTGATTGTCTCATCTCAGTGTTGGAGATGAGACGCTCAGTTTCCCCAAATTTCACACTAATTCTTTTAAGTTAATGATAATGTAATATGCTGTACTTGCCTAACGGACATTTTAAGGGTTATTATTATTTTTGTTGCATATTTGCTTTTATTTCGATCTTCAGCCTTGTAGAGACAGGGAATCTGGAGAGGGAATTGAACCGAGGATATTGCGATTAAACATCAGACTATCAGGTAGTCCCTTAAAGGATATTATTTTACTAAACTGTACAAGACTGTGGATTTTATGTACTGTTACACCCCTACAACCAGAGCACAGGGACCAGACTGTACACATATAGTCATCACACAGACAGGAGAGCTGAATGTCAAGGGGAAAATACACAGGTTAGGTATATAGATAAAGGTCATATAGACAAAGTGATAAGGCACTGCACTACGATTAACACTCCAGGTATAAGCTGCCTCCAAACACTGATCGGGAATCCAATCTTACTTCAGATTACCAATATTAATAATTGACAGGTTCGTAAGAGTGAGACACAGTGATCATGTACAAGTGGTTAGAGGCAACTTTGACCCTTTAACAAAGAACAGCCATCCCTACCATGGTGACTCTGGGAGCGGACCGGCCAATGTTTTTCTCCTAGAAAACAGAACCAGGTGGTTATTTGTGCTGTTTGCATGTTAATATACATATAACAGCATAACAATACAGTTACATTAAACAACCAGCAGTTACAGCTGACAAAGCAGGGATGTGGTTACATTTACAACACAAGTTTTGATTATAAATTTGTCAAAATTGTCATTTTTTTTGTTAAGATGGGCATTTATTGCACTCCAACATCAGACAATAAAGCAATACAAAACATAATTTTATGTATAACATCTCTCTTATAAGTCACACATGTCACAGCAGCAGCTATGTGTACACACGTCGCGCAGAAGGCTGCAGGAAATGAGAAGTGCTCGGATATCGATTGTGTTACGTTTTATCTTCCCATCAACTACAAGCTTGATGCCACCTGACACCATGACACATAGCATCAAGTCACTCTCTCTCTCTCACTCTCTCTCTCTCTCCGTCACGCACACAAACACACACGTAAAAAGCCACCAAGCATGAGGGAAGACAAAGAGGAGTTGGAATTTCAAGATGAAAGAGCGAATCAGGGTAGGAGGAGAGGAGGAGAGGATAATGAGAAGAGGAGAGGAGGTGTAGAAAGTCATGGTTGTTCCCCTCACCCTGACACCGCAGGGCTCCAGCCATGCGGCACTTTGATCCATCACTATTGATTTACCATCAGCTTCTCATCGCCGCTGCCTCCCACGCAGCTATAGGGATGTGTTCCCCATCTCTGAGCGATATGCACACCAGTTTTGACCTTAAACCCACTGACCAAATGAACCTTCAACGTTTAGAGTACATAAACGATGAGAGGTGGGTGTGTTGCTGTTGATATACTGGTTAGCGTGAATTGCAGATATTTCCAGAAAGCGTACTGATAGCAGCGGGAGGTTTAGATGCAATAAAGATGCACACGGCACATATCACGGCTAAAATGCCAAAGTTCAAGTTTCAGCATCAGTATCAGCAGAGCGGACTGTATTCTATTCACTGTAGCACAATCTGTTTTCTTCCGTAAGTCCATGTGTCAATGCCCAAAAGCTCCTCTCACCAAAATGACAATCCCTATAAATTAAACTATGAATCAAAGCGACACTGTGTTATTTTTGAAAGAAGAAAGAGGACACGTGTTGTGTAGCTAATTATGGCCGCTAGCTTCGGCTGGCTAATGTTAGCACCCTTTAGATAAATGTCGCTGTGTAACTACATTTACTTCATTTACGTGTAGTTATGCTGACTTTAGGATTTTTCCCTACCTGTGTTATTTTTTCTGTTTTTATTTTATATTAATTTTGTTTATTTTTTTAAATTAATTTTAGATTTTCATTCGAAATAATATACTTAATCTTGTTATATATATATATATATATATATAACAAGATTAAGTATATTATATATATATATATATATATATATATATCGGCAGAAATGGCAGAAAATAGAAAACAAAACAAAAACAAAACAGTGCTTGAGTGGCAATGGAAATAAAATGTCTATCTTCTGTCTCTCTATCTAATCATTTGACAAACTGATTTTTATTTTAATATTGGCAGCCCTGACCTTCCATACATGGATATTGATCAGCAGCTCCTGATTACCCCTCTCAGATTTATTATGGTCATTTTGACCTCAGGAGGCAGTGAAATCTGCACTCCTGTGCATTAAAAGGAAGAGGAAACACCAGTGACATCAGCCTCATACTGTACAATGTTAAGCAGGGATACTGGAAATTCCTACATGATGACCTTGAGAGTTATTATAGTCAATAACCAATCGATGGCTTAATAAATCCATCAGACATGTAATGCAAGACCGACGTATTGATGGGAGTGGAGTATTTTCCCCCGGAGGACACACTCTCTCATGTCCTGCATCCTTTGTTTGGTCCGTATCTGATGCCTTACGCCTGGTGAAGGGGGATAATGAGGACAATGCAGACCCATTTCAGCAGTATAGGATGCGGTGGACCCGGTGAACTCAACTATACAGGTAGTTTTTGTCGGAGCGAATGTGATGGATAATGCAAGCTATTCATCTGTTTGTGACCCTGCCGTATAAGCTGTAAAGAACCAAACAGATCCATTTGTGGTCTTCGATACATCAATTTACTCGCCTGAATGTTCCAGCTCGGTTATTTCGAATCAAAATGTGACAAGAAACCTTGATGCTCAAGCCTTAGTTACAGTTCTCCTGACTCGACATTATGCTGTGTGTATTTATGATGTGTGCAGTGTTTTAGTCAACAGAAACCTGTAAGATTGAAGAGTGCTTCAGGAAGGTTTTAGCATTCACCTTCTGCACCGCACGGGCTAACAATTCACAATTCCACAGCGCTGCCATGTAAAGCACTCACTTATTTTGACGCGCAATTTTCTTGCAATGAATGTGGAGTGGAGATAAATCAAAAGGTTTAAAAATGACTGTCAGCGGAGGGATGGAATGGATAACTTTTATAGATAGACTTTTAAAGCAGGTTTACAAATGACACGAGTTTAACTGACAGCTCAACAGTAAACAGCGCTGCTTGTGCTCCTTAATTGGAATCGGACTGTGTTGTTAGGCCAACTGCCACACCTAGCCAGCAGGAGTGATGCTGGCTGTAACAGGCAGACATTCCTGACTTTCTGGTGCAGCACCACTAAGGGGGGAAAGACGACTGCGAGTGAAAAGCAGCAGAGGAGTCGATGCACTGAGGAGGCCTCGGGGCAAATCTATTTGCCAGGATGCCCACCATCAGCACTTAACAATGTTTGCTCAGATTTTCAGCCCAAGGTAACTCGTTCTACAAGGACTTCGCCGCTTTTCCAGTAACCCTTACCCCGGCTGGCCTTGATATCAGCAGGGTTATCTTCTGAAATCAATGATGTGGGGTCAGCCGGCTAAAATGTCAACCACAAACGTGTCACAATATCGACAGATCCGCGGTATGAGTCTTAGAAAAAAAAACTAATTCAGCCAGAAGAAACTGCAGAAAACTTTTTTTTGAAAGATATTTGGTCCCTGACCTGTATTGATCACTACATAATTAACAAAATACATGAAAGTAACTGAATTGTTATTAAAAAGTCTAACACAGCTGTGAGTTCATTGATCATAATGTGTATTTCAGTGACTCCTGGGGCTGCTGCCATACTGTGACACATGTAGCAATAAAGCAAAGTGTTTCTTTATGACTGTAAGGCTTCGCATACTCGTGCATTCAGTTATATTAACACACAGTGTACATAATATCTCATAAACCATGTTTGCTAATGGTGCTGACGCACTCGGCTCAAGAGCCTGGGAGCTGAAATCGCATTCAAATAAACTGATCACTCATTGCCGCATGTATCGTAGTCATATGCAAATTCAGAGATTTCGGTGTAGCACCTGAAGCTGCTGTTAACATACTCACTGCCTTATTGATCAACAGTCTGATGAAACCTGCAGCGTTGTAATTATGATTTAAAGAATTATTCTGGATAATTACAACGTGGGTCTTATTTGTGCATGTTTGGGCCTTCATGGCTCTCCTTATAGTGACCAAGTCGATTGCTGAGATCTGCCAGAAAACAAAGGCAGTTTGCTGACAGACTTCTTAGTTCAACGTTGCCTCCTGTACGAACGCACACAGTTTCAGAGTGCACTTGCTTCAGGTTTTACCTTCAAATAGTTAGTTAGTTAGTTAGTTATTGGGTCACACACGTGGACTTACAAGACACCAAAATACATATGAAACAACAAGAACAAAAAGTTAAAATGTTACATTACGTTGCATAAATTTACACCACATTAATAAAGCATTCATCTAAGTTAGTTTCTAGCGCAGTGAGACTTTGTTGTAATGATGTGGCTGTATTTTGTCGACATGGCGACTACCAGAAAGCGTTCCTCTGTCGACACAACGAGCGGGAACGTTGCACGAAAATACCCCCACTGTTAATCTGACTCGACCTGCAGAATGTACAGCTTCACTGAACCAGTACTGTGAACTTTATCCTACACTTAGTTGCAGTATAGTCGCTCTACAACCGTGTCGCCTCATGGCCAGTATGGAGAAGATGGACGATTACAGACACCAACAACTCTCTCGGTGCTCGTATGACATGTGAGTACCGCAATAAGACAGACATTTCAAACCAAATCTTACTTGGCCTGTAATTATAATAAAGAGAATCAAAGTTTTGATTTCTAAAATGTGCATTTTATTTTTCTCTCCCCTCACGTGCCACCCCGGTTGTTGATTTCTTTCAATCAACACCTCACTGTGCCAGGTTTTGTGCTTCTCTAATCACGACGCATTAGCATATTAACAAATCAATTGGCACGAAGGAGAGAATCTCTCTGTACCTGTGGCAAAACACTGGGTGCAATATTATGTAGCGTACTGAATGTGTGATTTGTTTCACATACCCCCCACCCCCCCACCCTCTCCCCACCCCATCACCCGACACACACACACACACACACACATCACCGCTCCCCTGCTGGGTGTGTTGGATTGCTATCAGTCCCTGAGAAAGCAGCTTACATAACCATGCTGCCAGCAGCAGCCCACGTCAGCCTCCATATTAGATGATAGCATCTTTAATGGCTTTTTGACAATGTTGTATCTCACTTGCAGTTTATGAAGACAAGGCTACTTATGAGTGTTGAGAGTGTGCATGAGAACGGAGGAGCACACGACTGCTGTTTTTCCCTGTAAGTGATGTGAAATGAGATGGTGTGGAATGAAAAGGAATAAGAGGGGATGATGATGTCGTCGGGATTGTTTCACGGAGACTCAAGCTGTTCGGCCACTTTTAAGGGCAAAAGATAGTATTGAGTCATTTGTATAGCGGCTTACGCAATTGTTCAAGATGTATTCTCAGGGGCTTGAAAATAACGGTGTTAAATATGCTCGACTAGTTCAGGGGTTGAGATTGTAAAGCATGAAAGCCGATCGTGACGCGATTAACAAAAGCAGAGTACAAAGTTGTCGGAGTTTACCAGTCTTCTTGCAGGGAAAAAAAAAATAAAAAAATAAAAAAAAAGCTTTCTTCATTAACTCTCCATCTCATACAGCAATCCCCCAAGCTCAGATAGAGCAGGGTGAGCGAGCAAGGGAAAGATTAAGAGGGAGAGGGAGAGCAAAGATTCGATAAAGAAGGGGAGAGTCTTATTTCAGTGCTTCACACACTGCTGGATGATCAAAGTAGAAAATGCTGTTTTAATTCCAAGAATCATATCTCATCTCCTGTCCACAAGCTCATTATAGAGAATTATGCTGCAGGACAGAAGGGGAGAGAAGCAGGCTCACACAAAAAAAAAGCCTCCAAAATCCAACTAGTCTACTACAGTATACTTAATACTCATCTTTCTGCTAAGTGCTGATGTACGGCGAAACTTTCGTGACCTGTTATGGATGTTGCAACCAGGAAATAATGACCTGTGCTTCAACCCTGTGGCTTGTTCCAGTTCTGCCTTCCCAGCAGGGCTTAAACATTGAATAAAATATAATTTGACAGGTACAGTGTTGGGAAAGTTAGTTAAAAAATGACGGAATAGCTAACGGAACAGAAAACCTCCAGAGATCTCGTCCTCACACGTAACCCACACGAGTCTTGACATGGGAACACTGTTGTTCTACTGTTAACCTTGCATATTGTATAATTGTGCATTGTGTTACGTTTTTTGTCGTCATAATCATGTCTCGTAGTGTTAAAAACTAACACAGCCGCGTCAGATAAACCTCCGGCCTCATGCATCTAGTAAAACAGAAACTGGCCTTCGTGCATCGTATTTCTTTATCTCACCAGCGCATGAAACAACACGGCCCTGCCAACACAGCCTCTTTTATTTTTTAAACTCCCTCCTGTTTCAGTTCTGAACACCCACTAACATGTCCTTGACCAGTCTCTCCACTGGACGCACACAAGACAAAACCTCCAACTTTCCCATCCAAGTCCTGAAAAACATCAAACAGGACCTAAAAATCTCGCCTTAGTGGAATGTGTAACTGTAATATAATTACTGGATTTGATAATAAATTAATTTTTTAACACATTTATGCACATCTACAATATTTTATTATATTAAGTCAATGTCACTGAATAAGCTAATGACAATGTTCAGAGTGTGTTGAATTTGTTTAGACAGAGTCTAGGAGTTTAGGAGCTGATGTCTGCCTGATATATTTAAAAAAAAAAAAAAAAAAATCTGAATTAAACCAATCCTCTAAAGCAGATAAAGGACCACAGGATGACACCTGACGCCAGTATTGAGCGCTGAGGCGTGACCGTCCCGAAAACGACCCTCCCGATCCCGACTCGTGTTTTTTTTTCCCCCTGTGAATAAGCAACAGACACAGATACCTACACACTGTGTGTAGGTATCTGTGAATGAGCAACAGACAAAGATACCTACACACAGCGCGCACATCCTTCCTTACATTACTCCTCCAGCTCCCCATTCAACAGCACAATCAGGCAACGCAGTGGCTCCAGTCTCCAGTCATTATAGCCAGTTAATTCTAAACTCATTAACAATGGAGCTCTAACAATGGTGCGCACAAAAGCAGAAGGTGTGGGTGGACTGCCTTCATGCACGGGGGGGAAAAAAAGAAAAAAAAGAAAAGAAATGCTGGGTTTTTCATAATCAACTGTCAGTCATTTGCTAAGATAAAGGCTTCTTTAAGTCTGCATAGGGGACAGAAGACCATGGTTGCTATTTAATTACCATTTTGCTGGAGTTTTACAAAAGAAACATAAGTATGCAGTGTCATGACTATGGAGGATTGGCTTCATGAATAGAAATGTGTTTTCTACAAAAGGCAGAGGAGAGAGTTGAATTAACATATGACATATTCATTGAAAGTTACAATTTTTCTGTCTCCTCTGGCCTCCTGGTTGAATGAGGGAATAAAAAGACCACAAAGATTCGGATGAATATTAACTAGTTTGAGTCTCTGTACGGGGAGAAAATCTTGGTGACCTTTCATTCCCCTTTGGCTTTTCTTCACAGGGTCCCACTTTATTTAGTTTTTTTGGTAATTTTTCAATTAACATAAAATCAAAAGTTGAAATTTTATTTTATTTTTTTCCATTTAAAATTCAGGAGGTACATCATATTCCTGGATGTGACACACAGGATATCCTGATTCAACACACACACACACACACATCTTAGAGCACAAAGGCTAACAGCGCTTTACAAGATGTGCACAATTCGCTGCAGGCGCAAGGTGTGAGTGAGACAAATCTGAATATTGATTGAGGCCATTTAATCCACCTCTGTGCCCATTGATATGTCAATCATCCTGCTAAATCTAGTAAAGCATATCAGTCTCGCGAGCAGCACAGTGGCCCAAGGACACCGCTCTTTTCTGTTGTGCTTTAATTGCTGTTGGCAGTGCATGCCGTGACTCATGGTAATGACTTAATGGAGTCATTGAGATTTAGTGAGCAACCACAGGCTACAGACTCCCTGCCGAGAATAGTGCACCATTCAATATGGCTTTATTAACATTTCAGAAAAAGTGCCACCGGTCACATCGGCTGCACTGATCACAGCAACTGTGATTCATTTCGTGCCCTGCTAGATTAGACAGGAGGGAACTAGGTGCGGCAGGGTAAGTTGGGAAGATGTTTTTGGCACCATATGTAGGCATCTTTAATATTTCATCATCAATCTCACAGGGGGGGAAGTAATACGTTTATCTTTTTGCTTTTTTTTTTTTTTCCCCAAAACAAACAGACACAATATACAATGTCGATAGACCTAGAAGCCGTGTGTGATGGTCAAAAGTAAAATCCTGAATTCACCCGTATCTGAGGAAACCTGCCAGTTGGGAAAAAGTTTGTTTTCCAGCAATGAGGCCAAAAAATAAATCTTAAACTACACTGGAACGTTAATGCTGATGAGTAGATGATCTCTGACTTTCAGAAATCGAAAAGATGTAAACTGTCCGATCATCAAGTCCCAAAATGAATCTGCACACGTTCACAACATGAAGGTGGAAAAAATGTGGTTCCATCCACTGCAGAATATTTAGTTTTAATTATGATGCATTTCATTCAAATCACATTTGCTGTATTCACTGAAGAGCTGTAAAAAACGCAGAGGACTCAAATTCAATCTAACCCTAGAAAATAGTGATTCACTCCACAACAACAACAACAACAACAACATCAACTAAACTGGTGGAAATGTATTCATGTATTTTATCAGACTTTGTCAGTTAATTGGTCAAAGCGGCTGTCAAGCGATCTGCGGTGAGGCCGAGTCTCAGTCGGGGGTATCTGACAAAGCCTTCCTCACATCTAATTAAGTAATAACCCTCGCTGAGAAGAAACCAGGATGAAAATCCATAGAATTCATTTCTAGAGATGCAGCGCCAATTTGTTTCAAAATGGCAAATATTGCATTTTGTTACAACATAAATCATCTTCTGAATTTGTTGCGAGGTGAAATACCCCGTTTGACATTCTCGGTCATTTTTCTATTGCTAAATTAGCACTCGTTGAAATAAAAACTCTTCCACTCCGCAGCTGCGATGTTGCCGTCTAGCTTCGGTTCACTCCTGAACGAGCAACTCTAGGGGCTCCTTGTGCAAATATTTTAGGCACCTGTAGAGACTAACTACGTGCTGCATAATCGAGAAGCACTTTGGAGGAGAGGGCAGGAAGAGGTCAGCCTGCAGGATTGCAAGGTGATGGCTGAGGACTCCTGCGGCCGACAGGAAACATTCTCCACTATGTGAAATCACATCTGCACAGCGTAAACAGCAACACAAACAACGTTGAATATCCCAGATTTGTAAAGAATACCAAGGAATCGCTCATGCTCGTCATTGTGCGAACCGTCAAAAGGATCGGTTAGCCGAGGACGCCTGCTTGTGGCTTTTGTTTGGGCGAAACACATCAAACTCTCTGACAAAGACTTGTTTTTTTTTTTGTTTTTTTTGTTTTTTTGATGGTGTGCAAGAGAGACATTTCTTTCTTTCTTTCATTACTCTGTTGATATCATGTGGGGAAAACAAATTGAAAGATGACTGAAGTGGAAAATGACTGTTAGTATATTGTAACTCAGTATAAACTGGTGAAGCATTGTAATTATGCACCGGAGCCGAGCATGAAATGTTTACCCAGGGAAACAGCTCAGAAATGCGCGACACGTACATGTCAACAGATGAAATACAATGGGTCTTTATGGGCGCGTTTAATTATTACATTCTGCAGCTCCGGAGCCAATGTGCTCCCTCTGCCTTTGACAAAGCGTCATATTTCACGTTGGCATGCGTTTCAGTCAAATGAGAGCAAGTCAGGTTGATAGATCGAGGGTCTGTAGAGATGATGCATTTCCACTGTGATTGCTTTCATAGCCATTACTCACAGCATCGGGTGATTAGTAGGCCGGCGGCTGACACCTCTGCTTGCGTCTGTGTGACGGAGTCGTCTCATAGGAGGGTCCGGTTACCTCTGCCACAACACTGATCTCTGATTGTCGGCCTTAATCAAAGGGCCAAAAGAATGGATTATGTACATTTCTATCAATCAGCCTGCCAGGGGAGGAAATCATGAAGGACAGAGAGCAGCAGACGTGCTATTTCTGAAAGAGGCTGGAGGACTTTTAGAAATATCAGTCAAATTCGGTCTCCAGGATGTCATTGTGTTACCTGTCAAAGGTATTTTGGGAGGAAAATGTCCGCGCTGACCTTGACTAGCCTTCTGTACGCAACGAGATAGAAAGCAACGGTGACAAACTGTTAGCTTGACCCTTTATCTGAGGTTACCAGCCACTGACAGCAGCCTGATATTCAGGCTGTTAGGGCTGTCACACTGTCAAAAAAAAAATCAAAAATCGAGTTTGAACAAATGGGCAACAAATATGAATATTCTTTTCAAATGAATTCAGATGCACCTTAAATGATGTTGTAGAATTAGCTGCATTTCAACGCCTGCGACGGATCACTACCGATCAACTATAACGTTGTTTTACACGTTACGACAGTCATTCCAATTTAAATAAAAAGTCACATGCTTATGGATGAAGTATTTGTGTAATTTACACAACACTTAAAGTCACCCTTTATAGATGGTAATGGCTTTATTAAGGGGTAATAAATCATTTACTAATGCTTTATAGGTTAGGTATAAGCCGCCAACAAGGACAGCTCTTTTGTTTGTGAGGTTGTGTCTCCGACTCTTGAGTCATTCAAGTCATTCATAAAGTCATTAATAGTTTTTTTACTCTCTATTAAGCTATTCAATTTGCAGTTATACATATTAGTGAGTCATTTAAAAAAGCTAATGGTGTCTAACTCTTTAATATATCATCATCAGTTCTGCAGTAACAAATAAAGTCGGCGTAGTTGTTCTAATTAAAGACTCTGGAAACCTGCATGAACACTTTAGGCAGAATTAAATTGGTTTAGATTTGGTTTGGTTTATTTCTCTTCTCTAGGAGATTCCTATAGTGGGTGGGGCTCATTTCCATGCACCAATCACAATTTAGCAACGTGGTAGCAACGTAGCAAATTGGATCAAACCACACCCACATTATTCTATTCTATTCTATTCTATTCTATTCTATTCTATTCTATTCTATTCTATTCTATTCTATTCTATTCTATTGTGATTCTACAGTATATAAGTCATTTATAAATAGAGCTCTATTGTCTTAGAGAGGACCTATTATTTTCTGTATATATATATCTATATATATATATATATATATATATATATGTATATATGTAATGTTTACATATAATGTTAAATGTGGCCAGAGCTTTAAATGTATGTGAAAGTAAACCCCTGTGAGCAGAAAGCTCGGACTGCTCTGAATGCTCGGTTTCCAACTGTTTTTTCTATTGACGTCAACTCATGACGGATTTCTTTAGCGTCATCCGCTCCAGGCACAGCACACACAGTGCAGGGAGATACTTTTAGTGACAGCAGAATAACATTTTATAGCTTTTAGCTACTGGACCAGATTCTGGCTCAAACATGTACAGATGGATTCTAGACGTTGACATTTGGAGTAAAAAAGGAGAAAAAGAAGTGAAATCCTGTTACGATAGTTTGTCTACAGACCCTCTGGAGCCAGAGGAAGCAATGATGCAGATTCAAGAAGCTAACCAATCAGAACAGAGTGTATTCTTTAGGAGGCGGGCCTTAAAGAGACATGAGCTAAAGCATCCTGTTCAGACTGAACTGACGGGCTGCATAAAGGACCAGTGTCGGATAAATAAGGAGTTTTTTGAACTGTGAATCATTCAAATTCTACTCTAGTGGAGTCTTAGAATAAAACTATAGAGCTGGAAATGAGCGCAATAGGTCCCCTTTAATGAATAATAATTGTTGGATTGTGTATGGACATGCATAGTAGTGAAGTTTTTGTTTTGTCAAATTCAATTAGAAGAAATTAAAGTACATTAGTGACGCCCTATTAAATGATTAGAGTGGATTTACTTCAAAGAACACTTACATAAGACCTGTTTTTTTTTTAAATAAATAAATCCTTTAGAGCCTCTACTATGCAAAAGTCTAGGATATCAAATTGGGAACATTCACTTCGCTTAAGTGGACAGAAAAACAGCATTTCCTCCATTAGTGTTCTAAAAATAGGTGCCCAGGGTTATTGTATTGGCAGATTAATATCCAGCTCATCCACAACACCTTCAGAAACAGATTGGGTCATTTTTAAAAGCCCTAAACCAAAAACAACCAATCCAGACATGAAGTCTTTCACATGACCATACTCGTGCATTAATCACTATCCAATTATTGAAATATCAAACAGTCACAACAATACACACTGTGGATTTTTCAGGCCGTTAATTAAAAGCAAGCCAGTGTGAGATCAGCGTAGCACAACCATAAAGCCACCAGGTTCTCTTATAGCTAAAAGACTGGAAGTCAATGAGCTGCCGTATCATTACTATATTTAATTAAACTTCCAGCCCAGAAAATATTGACTCGTTCACTTGTAAACATTTCATTTTCTCCGAAGAGCTGATTCTGTTGATGAAAGGACTAAATACTAATTACTGGAGATTACTTATTAATATTTGAAGCGATTAATAATGTAAAAAAATGCCACTGTTTGCGTGGCGTGCGAGTATCATTTTCGACCTTCACCTGTTGGCACAAAAGGAGAACGTCTGAATCACTCTGTCCTCTGGAGCACAAAATAAAGCTATAGGGTGAGATCAGCCGCCATGTGACTTTCCCTCGCCGAGGTAATGAAGACAGGCATGAATTTTATTACCTCTTGCCTGATGGACTGCAAAAGAGTTTAGACTGAACCTGATGCAATATTGATGGCCCTGGCCAGGCTGGCACAGACAATGCTCCGAGTAGACGGATCAATGCCACATCCAGGGAATCGAGGCAGTTTAGTGAAGGGAGCACAATTGGACTGGAGGCGAATCCACTTTGTGTAGTTTTAAACGGGCTGCACCGTAAAGCCTCAACGAGCAGGTTATAATCACATGATCAGAGAATACTTCTTTATGAGTCCGCTTTGTTTATGTATGCTACGTGTTTTGCAGCGTCACGTCTCTGCTGTCTCCATGCATGGCTTACCCACAATCAGCTGACTGTCGTAATTAAAAGACTGAGCCAGCAAACATTGATAGCAGAGTGTTGTACTATAGCACGGATACGGGAACAGTTTCTACACTAACACCTCGAGTGCTTCGCTGTCAGCCGTTGCGGTTCATTGCCCACGGCTGCAGAAATCAACTCTCTCTCTCTCTCTCTCTCTCTCTCTCTCTCTGCAGAGTTTCTTTTGTGTTTTTCCACCATCAAACTAACTCTGAGAAAACAGTGGCTGTAAATTGCTTAGATATAACATGTACACATAGGTCTTTTATTTCATGTTTCTATCCTACCGGAGTCATTAAATTAGATGGAGGATTTCCATTAGATGATTTAATTGTGAATACAGATTTAGACTCCAAAATGAGACATAAGTGCCCTTAAGTGATTGGAGCCCTGTGGAGTCTTAACACCAGCTAAAAGGATTTTGTTTAATTGTGGCATTTGATTGGTCTGTTGTTGGTTTTAGACGTGATCATTTTGCAGTCAAAACACTTTTTTTTAAATTTTAGCTTGAACATTCCTCTCTTTCCCTGTAAAAAGAAAATAATAAACTGTAATGCTACTATATTTACTGTGCATATTTTCAAAAGAAGAGGATTAAACAGATTTTTCCATGCCACCAGTAAACCTTTTTTTCCACAGACATTTTTACATGTCACAAGAAGGAAAAAAAGAAAGAAAAAAAGCTGTCAATAATCAAAGGAATGATGGCTGGATTCCATTTAGCTGCTTCAGTTTCAGGGTCCTGGTATTGCACATGCCGGCTCAGGCTACGTTCAGACTCAATTCAGCAAATGAATGGCAGAACTCGCATTCATTTGAATGAGGGCGGGAGGGACTGAGGACTGCATAGGGCAAAAAACCCAACATGACGCTGCTTTGGCCAATGCACGTAACCGAGTGATCAGACTGAAGACGAGATTCTGCTGTTTACCAAGACACTGAGGAGACAGAAGAGAGACTCGTCTCTGTCTGATGGCCCCTGCAGACCTGTACAACCCTTTCATTCTACCTTTGCTACAGATACGTCACATAAATGGACTATGAAGTGACAAACCCATGCCTCTGCAGAACCCTGCAGAACCCTGCAGAACCCAGCATGGGTTTGGCCTGAACGTGGCCTCGCTGTCACACTTGAGTAAAACAGAGCCATCGTTCCATGGTGCACTGATGAAAACGTGAAATGTTTGAAGGGAGTCCACATAGTATACTGTATGTAAACTATATATATATATATATATATATATATTTCATATATAGACAGATAGATCTCTTTGCAAAAAAACACATTTCAGTTCAACTTTAATATAAAAAAATACTCTCTTGTTGCTCTACTGCAGCTTATATTTCATAGCTGCATCCACACACTGACCATGACACTGTAGTCTAGCACAGTCTCCAGCTTCAGAAACATCCTTGTCTTGCATCTACTACTGCCGGCATTCCTGAGGGATTTCGGAGTTGTGTGAAAATAAAACAGACCAGCCAGTACACACAATATCTCCAAAGGAAGAGAGAGACTAAGAGCATCGACCATACTGAATACTTATATTTTCTGTTTTTTTTTCGCCCATATGGATGTTTCAATTCTGCCATATGTGCCTGAGGGGAATTCTCCCTTGAGCTAGCTCTTCCTCTGTCTTCTGCTCCTCCTCAGGGATCTCTGCCGCCCCCCTCCGCCACCTCTTCTGTCATCCTAGGCATGCTAGCTGGGAGCCTTTTCTCCACCGCATCGTCCCCTGGCTTCTGTCACCAACCGCTGTCTGAGTGTCTCAGCTGAGTCCCTACCTCCCTGCGGCTCCCGCTAGCTCTGCAGTGCACTGTGCCAAATGTGAGGTAATTAAGACGGAGCAACAGCTCCACTCAGTTGGGAAGAGGATTGAAACGCTCATATCTATCAGAAGCGGCAGCATGCGGTTATATATGCCTGGTTTAAAGGGGCTTCAAGGGTGTGCATATACTATAAGGTAGTGGCCTGTGACTTGCATGGCAGGAATATTTGTTTCCATCTTGATGATGTGCTACAAACCACCGAACTACCTACAGTTAGATATTTACCTTTTATTAAAAGTCTATTATCTTCAACTTGTAATAGCCCGATGATCATGATATTTAAGATACCAGTCAGGAATGTTGCTGACGTTTCACACTGACTGCCACTGCATATATAATGAAATTGAAAAATGACATTTCCATTTAAATGCCCCTTGAATCCAACATATAGTGGATGTGGTGGGACGCTGATTTATGTGCCCGCTAAACCCTTAATAAAATTTCTTTGGCGAAGGTGTCACTGGTTTTTAGTGTCACATGATGAACTAAATCCTACTGCAGAGGCTTTCCCGCCCTGATCAGAGTAGAACAGAAAATTAAAGATATTCATAATCAAAATGTATTTTCCAACATCAGGCTAAATGTATGCTTGCATTGTGTTCACATTTTAAAGGATCAGTATATATGCACATTTCAGCCCTTAAGCTACAAATATTCTGTATTGTAGTGTATTCAAATGCATGCTCTACAGTTCTTTTTTTTTAGTCGAACCATTACAGGCAGTTATTGATTTCCATTCATTTCTGTACCGCTTAAACATTTAATAAGCAGATTTTTTTGAAAGTATATGATTCATTGGGTGTTAGAGTATTCATGCGCTATAAAATAAATAAAAACTATTGGTATGGCCCTTTCTACTCATGATGCCAGTAAATAGCGTCTCATCTAACTGTAATAGCACAGTTACGTCATGAGCAGACCTGTTCCGGTTGATTCATAATGAAGCAGAGTGAGTGACTCCCCCTCCTGTGTCTTCACACCCGTATCATATTCCCTCCATGCCTCACTCTGCAGGGGGTTAACAGGCTGGCTGGATATATGTGAGAACACCTCACTCCATCCGACACACTCCTTTCCCCCAACCCCTAATGGCCCCTAGGGAAACTTCATTATTTATTGCAATTGAAGGGGCCTTTCAATTATAATACCTCACCCCCCCTCCTGTCTATTGCCCCACAGTCTGGGGCTTGTAGATTGAATACCTGTAGCCTCTATCAGCGATAATTCAAGCGCCCTGCCACATGAAAAGTTCACAGAGCATGCACCGGCGACAATGTGGAGGCAATTTGCCGCTCTGGTTAGAAGAGGGGCCGGGAACGCTGTGATGTAATGTGCGGCGGGGGGAATGGAGTCAGTGACAGCTAAGAGATGTAGACATGGCCGCGCTTTCTCTCTGTAACCAACGGCTCACTCATGGAGTAGCTCTATCAGGCCAGCAGAGCTCCTCTCAGCACGCCGAGTCTCTCGCGTCTTGTGTGATTCTTCAAATTGGAGCCTAACGGCAAGCTTGACGAGGTGTCGATCCCTCGTCCCTTCAGCTAGCATGTCGCTTGAACAACGGTGTGAAATAAATGCCCAGGAAAAACACCACCTGCTCTACGGAGAAGCGCGGAGACTAAATATATATACTGCAGAGATGATAAAAAAAGGTAAATTTAAAAGCTTAGTTGGCCCAGTTCAGCCAATCGGATTATTGCTGGGCTAATTCACTGAGAGCAGCAAGCAAACGGTGTCACATAATGGTTTATCATCTGTGAATGCGAAATTAGCGAGTTGTTTAGGTGCTCAGTAAACAATTGCCCACTGTAAATTGATAATGATTACTGATTATCACAACAACAGCAGTCATTTATCAGCCTCACAGTCGGATCAGGGCCGCTGAACACGGTTATTTGCCTTGTTTGCATTTGCAGGAGGCTGCTGGTGGGTTCGCATACGTTCATATACAGTGTACTTGTATTACTCACATTATGGGTACTCAGCTCGCTTTAGGGGACAAAAAACGTAAGAGTCAGACGGTTTAGGTTAGGAGTAACTCTTGGTGGGTATAAATAAAGGATTTAGAATGTGCAAGTCTTAACTGAATAGATGGAATCGACATTTAAACCACTACTTCTGTCCCAACAGACTCACTACTCTCAACTCTCAACATTTGACCAGAATCGATGAAAAAAACAAGAACGAGCGACTGAGCAAATTAATACCTAACTGGAACACGCGCTCCCTTTTGCCTTTTCAATTTTTCATCTGCTGGAAATAGGTTTGGAGATGGATCCCAACCCAGAGCTGATAAATTTTAATTTGACCCCTCCCATGCATCATTATTTGCACAATGCAACTGGCAGTCATAGCTCGTGTGCTCTGAATGGCAAGTTCTACATTCAAATTCTGCACAGAATACCAAATTCCCCCCTCCATCCACCATATACAACAAAAGGCAATCATTCTGTTTGTTTTCCCACACAATGGCCCCTGGATAATAGTATTACAGGGTTGGGGGTGGATAGAGGAAAAAAGCGACCAAGTTATCTGTCTTTCTCAGTCTTCGTCTCTGCCTCTTCGTTATGAATAATAGATTACAGATGAGAGCGTGAGTTTGCCTTGGAGGTTGGTGGGTATAAAGCTTCTTGAGGTCACAGCAGCACAGCCAAGATCAGTCTTTTACCAGCTCTATCTAAACCACTTGGAGAGGTATCCTCAGAGCGCCCTCAGCATGACTATTTATAACAGGTGATTTATCACTCAACAAAGCAACTTTGTGAAGGACACGGCTCTTCAGTATACTATGTCCTGCATTTCAATATGACAAACAGCTTTTTCCAGCTATTTTTGGTGCTTCTCTTGCTAAATCTTCGGTAAACCCAGGCTGCAGAGCGCTCTGATCGGTGCACTTGACACATTTTATCGACCCTGCGCTGACAATTCATCATAACGCGTTTTGTTGTGTCGAATTGTCAGCAGGTGGGGAGCCACAGTGTCTGATTAGCGGGTTAGCTGTATTCAGAGAAAACAAAAAATCCTGCCACCGTGTAATTTGATAAGGTAGTCCGGCGCTGAGAGGCTTTTTAAAGGAAGAAGGTTGAAAGAAGCGGTTTGATTCAAAAGCTCGACGCTGTCCTCTTAGCAGAGGATTAACAGTGCTCAGATCTGCACCCGTGTCCCTAATGAATGATCACATTCAGTTGTAAAAGGAAAAAAAATCAATTAAAACTAAACATTAGATTCAATTCCCATCACTTACACTGTGAAGCAAAAAAAGAGAAGCACCACTCTGGAAAAACTCTTTCATCTGCGCTCGCGAGGGAGGCAAAATGGTCCACAGGGACGGATATTTGGGGCAAAGTTCACAAGGTCATTTTATTTCAGAGCAGGCCATGAAATTTGAATGGACCCGCAGAAAGCATGGTTGGGTTGGTGGGTGTGGTTGAAGGGGGACAAGGAGGCGTGGGTCTAAACTGGGTAAATGTTCTTTTCATGAGAGAATTACTCTCATGGGGAAAAGCCAGAGGACAGAAGCCAGAAAAACTTGACTTCCAGACTCTGTTCTGCACTTTAAAGGATAATATATAACCTCTTACATTTCTTTAATTCAACTCTAAAGAAAAGTCTTGTTAAACAACCGAAGGAGGGTTTCATGTATTATACGGTTTCATTAAACATAAATAAAACCCCTTAGCTTGCTAAATCAACTGAAGCAGCGGCAGCAATCCACGGATGTGATGCTTCAGCACACGGCGCGCAGCTTCCACTCCACTGCTTTTGTGCACAGGACCCCCGTTGACCAAAATACGATGAATAACAAATCTAAAGGAGGGAAATTAGCATGAAAAAAAGTCCTTGCATCCATCTGATGCGTAAAAACGCACTTACTTTAATGAGCGGCGCTAAAAGTTGCCACGCTGTGCGGTGGGCAGCGTCGTGATCGATGCAGTGCATTAAGAGCAAACATCACAGCAGCTCTGTCATCCTATTGTCCCCCGACTACCCGCCTGCAAGGACTCGCTAGCTCGTCTCCCGTCGTTTTACCTGTCAAACTCTCAAAATTCCTTCTTCTTCTTCTTCTTCTTCTCCTCACATTTTACCACTCAGATATTCCGTCTGCGCTACATTTCTCGAATATTCCCTTCTCCGGATAAAAGCCTTCTTTCTCTTCCATCTCTTACCTCACTGGCAGACAAATAGCTTCACTTGTTTCAAAGTGGCCACAACCGAAGGACAATGATAAGAGAGCTGTCTCCCAACTGTCATTTCCTGCGTCTGCCCCCGCATCTCACATCACTGTAATTGACTGCAGTGTATCTGGAAGTGTTATTGCTCCGATACCCGGGAGTCTTGTCAGGAATTGTAAGGTGACTTGTCATTCGCTGACCTCAACGTACTTGTGTTCTGGTGGCACTGCAGTAACTTCCGCAAGGTGCGCGCGTAGTAGCGCGTGTTCATTTCTCAAAACGCAGAGATCGTCATTAATTCAGTCCAGCCGCTTAGGGACGCCGAGGATTTCTAGTGAGTTGTGCAAATGAGGGTGACGGGAAACTGCAATTAGGTGTCTTAGAGTGTCAGCTAGTCACTCTTTACCACCGCCTGCTTCGGCTCAAAGTGAATGCTAAAACAGGAGTGTCACACTCTTTATCTGCCAACACCCTGTTAACCCCTAACTAAGCAGGCAGCTGGTTTACCACTAAGAAATACTGCTTTAAATACATGCAGCAGCACTTTTTCTTACCACCACAAGCTTAACCTTTATCCTAATTCTGGAATCTCCTGCATATTCAGCAGAGGAAGCTCCAGAGATGGAGCAAGCGATAGAGATGTCCGGTCATCTCTCTGTATTGTGTGTGAGAGAAATCTGTCTTGATCCCTCTTTCTGCTAATGAGTGTCACGGCCCGAGCCCTGCGCTCTCCAGGACCTTATTAACACTTCCTTATTGGTTATTCCACAGAGTGCTTAGCCAGCAGGTCAGCCGTGCTGCCTCCCCTGAACCTGACCATCAATTTGTATGAGCAGGTACACTGTACCCGATAGAAACGTCCTGTCAGTCAAAAGCAGCCGCAGAGAGGAAGATTAGGCAGCCTGGCAGGATTTTCAGCACCTAAAGCTGATTCGAGGGTTCAGATTGCTCCCTGAGGTGGGGAGAGGAAGTTCTAGCTTTGCTCGATTAGCCTCTTGTTCTGTTAAAAGGTCATCAGCGGAGAACCAGACAGCACGACGGTTCTGGAAATTAGAAATTTAAGGGAAATCTGCTAAACTTTTCAAATCAAAGGGAAAACTATCGATGAACTGTAAGTCTGTGAAACAATCGTTTTATCGCTTTGTACGTAAAACCCGCATTGATAGGAGAAATTCAGGTCCTGCACCACCGCCATCAGACTCTATTATTCATCACTATGCACCTGAATGTTTGCTGTTGTGCACACAGCTCTTGTATTTATTGTGTTTATTGTCTGTACAGTATACATAAATATGTACTTTAATAAGGACCAAACTACTTGGCAACGACCGGCGGTCATATCACTCTTGAGACTCGAGCATATTGTTACTTTAAGTCATTTTGACGTGCAGAAGATGCAGGTTTTACTCCCGAGATATTTGTCTTCCTAAAGATGTGGATAAAAGGCTTTGCACGTCAGACTGCCTCACGAAGAGCTCGACAACATGTGAATTAAATTGTGCATCACTGTAATCTAGATTGGTGACCATCACATTTGGCTGGAAGAGGCAGTGAGTGAATGTCACACTGTTTGAAAGGCTGGAAAATTAAGAGTTTCACACCAGCGATCTTGTTTTCTATCTGTGGCTTGATGACGCGTCGGAGCTTTCTGGGCTGTTTTTTTTTCCCCCATCGTGTTGCTTAAACGACGAGGTTTTCACAAGCGGATGTTTACGTCTTCTGCCTCATCAGCCCGGAGTGTTGATTACATGGGCTGGAAATCGTGATACTGCCTGTGGGCTTATTGTTCCATGGCATCTGATTCATTCGGGAAGAACAGGAGATGACTGTTTCACAATCAGAGGGACGTACTGAAACTCAGAGAGGGGTTTTTATAATCACCCTGTCATCAAGTTCTTCACAAAAAAGGTAAACAAAAAGGACAAATGAGAGGCAAACAGCTGTTGGTACGTAACAGCAGAACTAAAACGATTCATATTTGATTCTTTCTTTTCCTCTTGTAGGTCTTGTACAACTTCCTACATAAGGCGCACGCCAATTAGTGGCTCTTGCAATCATTAATGTGCTGAAATTGCACTGTAAATAAAAGTCCTGCGATAACCGCTAATTCTGCTGCTATATCACACCACATCCACCATCCCAGACGCATCATATTTATAAAAAAAAACAAAAACAAAATAATTGCCTGCCATAAAAAACCAATTTGAGTTCCTCCACAGGGCAGAATTAAAAGTTAGGCTTAGCAAGGTAATGAAGTATGGCACACGCTAAGTCAAGGATGGAGGCTTTGTCTGGAGTAATCACTTCTCCGGATGCTGTGGCTTGGCTGCGTTTCATATCAACAAGACTGACATATGGAAAAAAATAATAAAAATGGACGCATTCAACTAATAACAGCTGGCACGCTGCATTTATTTCTTTTCTTAATACACTATCAAATCTGTCAATCCACTCTCCTGTCCGAGGCCGAAAATGTTCAATCACTCAAGGTGTGCTGGAGTTGTCATCCTGCTACATCAGTGGCTGAGCTTTCCAATCCGCCCGCCAGCGCGTCGAGCTTTTTCTTCCCTTTTAAACACACACACACACGCACACACACAGCATGGAGAAATATGTGTGCGGCAATGTGACAGTGATTTACAGTGCCGGGTTTCAGTCAGTGACAGTGAGTGAACAGGAAAAGTACACTGCAGTTCTTCTGTGACAAGAACAATTAATATAAGCCTGCTATTGGGCTTCAGTCTGCATAAGCAAGAAGCAATGATGTGGTGTAGCGTTGCATCACCGCTGCGCAGCAAACAAGGGAAGCAAAGTTGCTCTTATCTATCTTCTGATATTATGTTTCCAGAGAACTTTTATACAATTACTAGCGACTCTGAAGCTTCAAACTCAGTTCTGCAGTTTTTACACCCAAGGCAGTGTAATAGTGCAGTCCCATCTGACAGCAGCGCACACACACACACACACACACACACACACACACAGATCAGTGAGCATCCTCATTAGTTTGGCTCAGTTTGACAGAAGCCTCAACCTCACTGCCTCCTAATTTTGGACAAGAGGACAACAGAATACACAGGAGCAGAGGAATATGTGAGGCGCCGCATCGATCTGGACAGATGGCTGAGGGGACGGGAGCAAGGTAAGCAGCTGTGAATGCTAAATAAAGTTTAACATTCTTAAAAGACTGTCACTCTGGGAAAAACACAAGGTTGTTGTAAGAGAGGAAAAAAATGGTTTTAAAACATAAAAACATAAAAAGGGAGTCCAATGTATGCAGCATTAAATCTTCACAAAAAAAAACCCGGAAGCGTTCTTTCCATAATCCCAAAAACCAAAAATCAGGAAACTAAGATCAGAAAATGGAGATCAGGCAGGAAACAGATGGCCACCCACCCTCACACTACAGAGGGCTTTGAAAGGAGTCGTGCAATTCAGAAAAATCTAATGTTCCTACACAAACAACTTTGGCTGTTGGCCCCTTTTTCTCCATCTGAGAAGCTGACTTCAGTGACCTGTAAGCTTGTGTCAACTGGATATAAAGACAGAACGCTGTATGAGTGGAGATGAAGCGTCTCTTTACGTTTGTGTCTCCGTGTCTCCACTCTTGTTCCATGTTGCACATACTGATAATTCATTCACTCAGCCCAGCTATAGCAGAGATCACTGATTTACAGGTGTTTCCGATGTTGGGTTGTTCGGCTTTATTTGAAATCACATGTGAACGATGACGTGTTTTTACATGTGATAAACCACACGTGCCTATTTGTGAACGTAACAATAAAGCCATAAGTTTTTTGTTTGTTTTTTTGTAAATAAATGGGCCTTTCTTTTTTTTTTTTTTTTACTAGAAAACCAAACTGCACCACAGCTACAGTCAAACACTGTGTCCCACTTCCATAAAACTCTACTAATTACCTTCGTATACTGTTTGGAAGTAAGTAAACAGGAAATAATGCAGTGTACGTTGGTGAATATGTGACTGTGGCGTGCCAGGTTTTCTCACAACTATCTGCAATGTGCTTTAGGCTGAAACCCTTTACTTATTCTCTATCAGCAAATATCTGTGTATATATGGGAATCTATGCAGAGGACTTAATACAGTATGTCAGATGGGGAAAATAAAAACAATAGACTTTGGACACTGTACAGGTAATGTCATTACAGTCATGTGTGAATGATGCACACGTATCTTCACAGAAACATTATTCCAGTTTTAGTTTTAATGCAAATACACTCTGAAGTGAACAATATAGTAAACTATGAATACGACCAAATCTAGCTGGCCAGACCAGGTTTTATTGAGCAGAAGCACAGCTATAACAAAGCTCCACTAATCTATGTGACAAATATATTGCATTTCCTATAACTGCTTCACAATAAACCCCAAAAAAAAAACTAAAAAAATAAAACTACATATGTTTAGAAACGGCAGAATGTAGTATGAAAGTGGGACACAGCTAAAATCACCCAGATATTGTGACAACTATTTCCTAGTCTGAAAGTTGCTCAAAGGCATTCTGGGAAATGTAGGAATCCACTGCTTGATGCAGAATTATATGTAAGGTGACGGGAAGGTTGACAAAGCGAACAGCAATGTGCGGCAGCACTGACTGCTGATCTCGTTTAGAGTTCAGCACAGGTTTGTTTTGTACATCAGCACACAGATGTGAAGAATCCAGCTGCTCTGAAGCACAGCAACACCCCCTGACCTCACCTGTCCTCCCCAAGGGCTGCACGGCAACGCACACACACACACACACACACACACAGTCTGCCATATAATTAACAAGCAAACACACTTTCCGCCTGTATAATGAAGCACCGCAGCAGGCGCCATGCATACCGAACCCAGAAAGCTTCATCATGACTCCTTAACCAACATATAGAAGAAAAAAAACAAGCAAAGATGCAGCAAAGAAGACAACATCTGTTTTCATCTGATCCTGATCTGAACAGAGTTTGTCCACTGAGAGACCAGTGAATCTCTATTTGTGGTCTTTTTCCAGCTTTGTTCCTCTCAGCCAGCAGCAAACCAAGCTGTGCAAACCTCTTCAATAAAAAAAACAATGAAGCTCGGTATGATTTAAATTCAGCTGGACAGTTTACTTGCTGTTAACCTTAACCCGACTCCATCTCATCACTGTGAGCTCACATCAGCCCACAGGTTCCACCACTCAGAAGATAAAAATCCATCCACAGATTTTGGATAAATTCAGAGTTGGGTCAGGTGATGGATCAAGAGCTTTGCTAACAATTAAACCGGAAAGATAAATGACTGTGTGTGTGTTGACAAAGACATTAAACAGGTAGGAGCAATTTAAATCCTTCAGCCTGTCAAGGACAGAAGTAATATATTATGTAGCCGAAGCCATTCTGCTTTTGTGGATATGAAGAGTGCTTGCAAAGAGAGCGGGGGAGGACTGGTTAAACTGTTCGTTTCCCTTCTGCCGCCCTGAAGTGATCGTACGCTAGTGAAAAAGCTCCAAAAAATAGCAAGAAGCAGCAATATCCAGACCAAACTTCACACCGTTTGTATCATTGATTTCAGGGTTAAGGGTTTCCGCGAGAATTTAAGCATCAGCGGACCTTTCCCCGAGATCTCAATTTGTCACGTTTCGTTTGTTTTTGCAAGCAGATGAAATCAAAGAGAGCACAGATCTGACTGCACAGATGCTAAACCATAACCCACGCTGTTGTTGTGACAAGCGTAGAGAGACGCCAGAGCGCCGCCATTGTGATATTCATACAGAGTTATACTAAAATCTATTTAGAAGAATCAGGATTTTATAAAACCTGATCATTAGAGAGATTTGGAACAGGGGGGGGGGGGCAAAGAGAATTATCAGCAGATTTTTCCCACTGCTTGCTGCATATGAATATCATTGTGAAATGGACCCCCTCTGGGCATGAAAACAAAGGAAGCAAGAAGCAAGGAGAAAAAACAGCTCATTTCATGTAAACATAAATACAATAGTTCCTCATTAGAAGGAGGAGTGTGGAGGAGCTTTCAGTCCCCTGCAGTTCTTCGCCCGCTCGGAAACAAACCCGCGATACTTTTTGTGAAAGAGTTTCTGCACATGCCCGTCAAGCAACGCATAAATCTGAACTGGCAATTATTACAGCGATGTCAGGTCATCAACTGCTGCAATTATGATGATGAACAGGAAATCATCAGCATCAGTTTTGATGGCGACGAGGAAGAGGGCACATATGCAGCGCCGCAACCGCGTTATGTTTATGTAGATTTTTACTAAAGCAGTTTCTACAAGCGGTCTCGCACTGGCGCACGCACACACACACACACACACACACACACACTTTCAATTAAACCTTAGAAAACAGTATCAGGTAAAGGAGCTCGCCTTGTAACCCCCTGGAGATGACACACACACACACATGTGCGCACACAAACACACACACATACACACACACGCACACAGCCAGGGCCTGATTTGTGGAGCCAAATGGATGGGAATAAATCACAAGAGCTGGGCCAACATGGCTGCATACTAATCATTATTACCCATGGGAAAACTCTGGCCCTGCACTAATGGCTGCGTTTCATGTGTGTGTGTGTGTGTGTGTGTGTCTGTCGTTGTGTCGTTGTCCATCAGCGGCAGTAAGTGTGTGTGTGTGTGTGTTTGCTTGTATTTAATTGCGAGATGCAGAGGCAGGAGTTCAGGTGAATTGCTGGGGAGGAAAATTGAATCTGGAAACATTTCACCTCCGTCGGTGTCTTGTTGTTGATCACTGGTGTTGCAAGTGGAACAATGCGCGGGTCACTTCAGAATGCAGCAGGTATGTTTGTAGATGAGTAGAGTTAATTCAATGTGTTGTGTAAAAGGAGAAAGAAAGAAAAGGTACTTTACCTTTCGGATGGCCTCGACCCAACGTCACAAAGCCAGAGGAGATGAAGTTGTGGAGCTCAGCGCCTCCGCTGCTCCGAATGCTCTCCTTTCCATAGTGGAGACCTGTTCACACACACACACACACACACACAAACACACACACTGAAGCGTCACGAGACTCTTTGCTGCTTTGCTCTAGTCTGTACGTTTTACTCGTTATTAATTCATCCTTATTTAAACGAAACAGAGCCAAAGACATGGAGCATGCAGCCACTGACAGTGTGTCACAAGTAGTCATTGATTTATTTTGAAGGGGAACTCAACCATGTTTACACATCTAGACCTGTTTACTCATCATGTATGTTCTCATCATGTGTTCTGTGGCTCTGGAGGAAAGTCTGAGAAAAAAAAACCTGATAAAAGCAACAATCAGTGACAATTTTGACTGAATCCACATTATTGTTTGAATTGCTTTTATCAAGAAAAGTAAAACGAAAAGTAAAATAAAACAGAATTGCTGGTTTCAGCCTCTCAGATGTGAGGATCTGCTGTTTTTATATCGCAGATTGATGACCTTTGGCTCGGAGAAACTGCCACAGCCATTACTCACTGTTTTCTCATATTTTATTGACTATACCATAACTTAACTTAATTGATGGAGTAATCAATAGTAGTAAGTAATAGTAAGCAATCAATAATCAACAATTGGCAGTGAGAATAATCGTTAGTGATGTCATCAGAGGTGAACGTGGCTTTCTAGCAAAGCCTGTGTTTGAGTTTTAAAGTGTGGCATTCTGGGAAGTGTAACATCCAGCTGTTATTGAGGAACTAAACCCTCCTGCTAATGCACGCGGCCTCGAGCGATTGAGTCGCGTCGGTTCATTGTGAATTGAACTTAAGAGTTAACAGAGTCTGTGTGAAGGTTCTGCCAATGCAAACGCAATATTTCCTACTCTCAATGCTCTGCTTCAGGGTAAAACACACAGGGGTCGCTTTTTATTGTGAAGCAGGCACGGGAAACGCAGAGCATCACGGTCAATGCCGACTGCAACTCAAAAAATGCCTCAAAAAAACAAGAAGTAGCTGCTCAGTGAGTCACTAAAAGTCATATCTTGACCCTTCCGCTTTTTTAACCTGAACTCCTTCAACTTTATAGAAGTGCAATACTGAGTCACCGGACTAGTCCTTTAAGTGGTCCCAAGCTTAAATGGCTGTGCAGCACTCAGCCACTACAATAAAGCTGAACAGGGCACCTGTTACGTATCAGGAAATAGTATTCAGGCTTTTCCATCACCTTCTCAGTGGCCCCAGTTGTGTCTTTTTCATGGTGTCAAATGGAAAACTTCCCCCGTGGTGTCATTTCCCTCCCGCACAGATGGAGGGGGAAATGGTGGAAATATGAACTGCACAAAGCAAACACAGCGCGATGATCTTCAGGAGGGCAAAAAAGAAAAAAAAGCAATATGTTTCAACCACCCACATACCAATGCTCTTGAACTCAATCATACCTCCCCCTTCGCTGCTTTCACGGTTGCAGACGAGAGTATTTTCTGGTCTTATTTTCTCGTCCCATCATACCAGCAGTTGCGTGTGTGAGGCTCGCACGCGCTATTGTTGTCTTCCTTTGTCACCTTTGTCATTGGTAGGCCACTCCACGACCCACTGCGACAACCCTTGAATGTGAAAGACCCTTCAGAAGCAATCCCACCCCCTTTTTCCTCCTGCTCCCATTCCCAGCTCATTAAGGTGAGGTAGCATGAAGAGCCTGCAGGGGGGAAGGCTACGCATTATGAATTTATCGTCCTTGATACAAAAAAAAAGAAAAGAAATCGTGACTTTCACCTTAAAGATGTGCCATGAAAATGAATGTGTGGCTAGTGGGCACTGAGGATTCATATCGTAATACTTTAATCACACTTCTTCAATGGATACCTACACCTCAGAATTACCTCTAAAAGAGGAAAAATGGGAATAATAAGATAATTCTATCATGAACCAAGCTGGGTGTAGGATTGCGCGGCTGGCATCGGGGAAGTTACCCGAGTCCAAGGTCGATTAAGGTTTAACACGGCCAGGCAGCGGTAGTTTACATGGTGTACTGATTTTATAGCATTATCAGATGGCGATGTGCTGGAGTGGACATGAAGCTGTGTATATCATCTCGATAAAGTCGCTCAGCTGTAGCCCTCCACCGCATCATATCTGTATCTTCTTCTCGCACTCGCTCAGTTCGAGAGACACACCGAAGCTACTTTAGAGAAAGAAAAATAAATAAATGGACAGCACAGAGTTTTAAATGCCACCTCAAATTTCTTTCAACCCCGGCCTCTCGTGAAACGAATGGCGCAGTGCAGTAAGTCCTGATCGACACTGGAAGAGATGCTGATGGATTCCTGCCTTCACACCTGAAACGTGCACACACACACACATGCACGCTCAGGAGGCCAGGTCCAGCTGTATAATAAGGGGCAATAATGAGATCTAGGGCAGGAGACAATTAGGTGTGTTCTCCTAGATGATGAGGTTCAACACAGATGCACTCAGGAGGAAGCTTCTATTAAACATGTTGACACAGTCAGCATAGAAATGTTGTTTTTAACATGTGGGTGATGATTATTTGGCCAATGGGGAGCCAGCAGGGTCACCATGGAGACATTATAGCTGCACACTTTGGAGGATTAATTGGAGGGAGGTTGCAGGTGGAGGGGGGAGGGATATGTGTGTGTGTGTGTGTGTCTATGTGTGTGTGTAGTAATAGTTATTGGGGCAGGGGGGCTCACTGAATATAATTATAAAAGTGCCCATTAGCAAATAATTAAAGCAATTAAATCAGTGTTTTATTCTTTAGGCAGAACTTGTTGTTTGGGTAACTCTCTCTCTCACACACACACACACACACACACAGATATGTACTTTAAAAATATGTGAAGGTCGTGTCAAAGCTGTTAAATAACTAGAAATGTTTTGCCACCATCACGACCTCTAATTGTGTAGAGCAGCTGACCTTTAAGCGCGGGAGGTTGCTCTCATCTCAAGCAAAATTAACTGACGGCTTTAAAATCCTCGAGCAGTGTACAGAAGCTCAAACACACATCGTAGCTGAAGGCTTTCAAACCTCGCACACACTCCAACGCAGTCATTCTTCTTCTACTGCTTATTCTGATGCAGCCCCATAACTCATAATCCAATATGCCTATTCTCTTTTTGCAGAACTGACTATATAAGAGTAATTGTTTTTTCTTTGGTTTCTGTTGAGTAAACTGAGACATAGGAAACAGCTACTCTCTGCACTTCTCTGAAAACTATATTTCATCATTCTGCATATTAAGAAAATGTCAGAAAGGAAACCAAGGAATGCTTTTCAAAAACAAAAAAAAACAAAAAACAAAAAAAAAGGGCAAATCTTTGCTTGCGGTGTGCAGTAAATAAATCAACTTCATCTGAAGAGAGCTGTGGGCCAAACTGCATTACTCAGAGAAGCAGTTATTGTTCACTTTAACCAAAGGCAAACTCCTGTAAAGGTATCTACTCCTCTCTTCCAAGCTCTGCTCCTTGTTGTGGCTGCAGGGCGCTCTGTGTTTACACCGTGACCCAAAAGAGAATCTGAACCCACAACAATGCAGAGTGGATGCGAATAAAAAGTAGCAGCACTTGGTATCTGGTAGATAGATAGATAGATAGATAGATAGATAGATAGATAGATAGATAGATAGATAGATAGATAGATATGGATGTTATTCCCACTGTTGACATAAGTTGATAGGATCCTTTTAGGCCCTTTAGCCACTCGCTTTATGAGGTCTTTCCACCTTAAAAGTGTCTCAAAAAGCCTCTGGATGTTAAGTGCCAACTCCAGCCAAGGACCCGCTCCTTAAGAGGCCTGCCTCCTCTGTGCCAAATGCCCATTTAGGCGCACATGAATATGCATTTTCTATGAGAGCGAGTGGGCTCCCTCTCTGCAGCACCGTGGAGCCTGTTAGGCCATCGAGCGGCGTTTCCAATTATTATGCACGCATTAACCACGCTTTCGCCTGCGCTGTCACTGCCTTTCATGTACAACCCCGTCAGGACCGCTGCGGTCCCTGATGAGGGGGAGCTAGGATGGAGTAGACTGAGCTGAGCCGAGCTCAGTTGTGTTCTATTTGCAGCGCAAGCAGGCAAAATCGTCCCAGCCAGGCAGAGTGACAGATAGAGAGATAAAGTGACGACCTTTACTGAGTATAAATTCATGCAAGGTCATACCGAAGGCAGCCTGCCACGTGCAGCTGTGTACCCTGCACGGCTGGCTAGTGACCGTTAGGAATAGGCTGATGCCGCGCCTCAGAGGGAGGGACACTTACTGAATGGTCACGACGAACACACAGCAGCAAGAAAATGTTCCCAACAAGTGTCTGATAGATGGCGACGTGGCAGAAAGAGGCCGTGTTTACACGACATACAAGACTGTGTAAACCCAAATCAAGTGGAAGTATGCACAATGCATTATTTAGAGACAAGCATGCCAAAAAGATTTTTTGCTGTCCCACTGCTCAAACCAACTACAACAGCTACATGTTGTGCATCAGGCGCTGTGATGTTTCCTGCTCTCTCTTCAGAATGTATCTGCAGATCTGTCACAACCAGCGGAGGTCAATAAAAGGTGGGTTTTATACACGCCTACTGCATATTGGTACATTTTTACACGTTGTATTATCTGATGACACATTTCTGATGCTGATCAGATGAGCTGGGTGTAATGTTGGATTTTTCTTGTTGGACAATAACCATGCTCCATTATGGAGGGTTAGGGTTGATTGAGTTATTATCAGGTTGATTCTGGTCAATGTCTTTGCTATAACACGAACTGGACAAAGGGACACCTGACCTGACTGTCTACACGACACGGTGGTTCAGATGTTGACTTTGAGTCTGATAGCAGTGGCAGCGAGGGAGACAGATCCACCAATCAGGTTTGAGCGTCACACAGTCTACACACAGAAACCACACATTCTTTTATTTTCTATAGAAGTAGATGAATGATGTATTTGCCATTTAAGTATGAACAGCTCATTGCAACATGTAAGGTGGGAGTAAGAATTTGAAGAGAAAAACATGTAGACATACAAATCCTGTATATTGTATGTGTTTTGCTTTGAATCATGCAGAGACAGAGTGCAGGTTCTGTGATGTTCCGGGACCAAAAGGAGCTGCTTCCTCGGGTTCCACCCACAATAAGAAACGTGAACTTTCAAAATTCAGTACTGAATCTAAAGGAGCAACACGCTACATCACTGTCCTGAGATAAACATGTCTCTCCAAAACAACATCATCGGCTCATGATTTATTCAAAAGAAGCAATTTATTTTCAGGAGAAACCGATGGACCAATGAGGTTTTAGTTTATTTAGTTGATTCTCCAAGAGAGGTTTTTTTGATTGACACTTTATTATTGATGACATCAATCACCCCCCCCCCCAAAAAAAAAAAAACAACAAATATATATATATATATCATCATATATCTCATCATTTTATGCTTTAACAGCTGCAAAATCAACATCTACAGTTTTCCACGCTGATGTATTTCTTTGCTTAAGACGTGCAGCACTGAGGCTAAACGTCTTTCTTTCCATCTCAGCGACTCCTTTGTGTTTCTAGTATCTCATTATTTTCCATCTGTGTCTTTTGCCTCTCGATCTGATAACACCTGCTCTGCCCAACAACCTGCCGGCGCCGACTCACTTCATCTGGTCTCCTGTTTTTTTTATTTATTTCCTGCACAGTTTTGCCCATATTACCGGTGTACGCTCTCTGTCTGTGGGGTTAAATCATCACCGTGGTGCGAGCGCCGTCTGATTCACCCACTGAGTGACTGTGAGGTCATCACTTCCACCCTGTCAGAGACAGCAGGGCCGCGCTACCTTGCCAACCTGTAATTATCTCCACTAGCAGTTCAGTCGTTCTCTCCCTCGCACTCTCTTGCTCAAATCAGATGATTACTAGATGTTAACATTGGAGATTACACAGCTGAGAGGGGGAGCACAGCGGGCGCTCTTCGGAGGGGAATGCAGAATTTTGCACAAGCAGTAATGAATATATTACAAAGAAAAAGAAAGAAAGAGGGATGAGAGGGATGTGGGCAAACGGTTGATCTGTTGAAAAACTGCCTTTAAGCTATATTTGACCAACAGTCATGACACACAATACACCAGATGCTTGTAAAGGCTTCGTAGCTTTGAGTGTTTGAGTGGAGGGAGAGGAGAGCTCTTACCATGGTTGGATTTGGAGGTGTGAACAGGGGTGTAGTGGTTCTTGGATGAGGTTCTGACTGGTGTGTTGTCTTTGGGCGAGCCGTTCATCGCCGCAAAATTCTCACAGTCGTATTGCGATATGGGAATGGGCCCCTGCTGCCTCAGGATGTCTGCAAGGGCCCTGAAAAAAAACATCAAAAAACAAGAAGAAATGTTAATCCGGTTCTCTGCACTGAAAAGATGCTGGTTGTTTTGTTTGTTTGTTTTTTATGTCTCTGTGTCTGTGTCAGCATCTTTCTGCGTGCAGCTGAACAGAGTTTAGAATGAAGTGATGGCGCGTCTGTTTTCTAGAGGCCGAATATCCGCTAATTGTGAAGACGGTGTTGTGCTATTATGAGTAATTCCGAGCTGCTGTTTCTCTCTTTTTTTTCTTTCTTTTTTTTTTTTTTTTTAAGTCTGGGAATATGACGAATGTTCTTTTGCGAGAGAAACAACGTTGGATGTGTGAGTAGCTCGTCTAATTGGGTTGAATTTGAATGTTTTTCAAACCGCACCAGGTGCATATGGAAGGATGAAGCCCTCGGGTGGGGGGAGGGGGGTGGGGCGGGTGGAAGAGAGAGGGAGAAGCAATCGTGATGAAAGAAAGTTCATAAAGTGTTTGTTTGCTCTCTTTTTTACATTTCTGCCGTCGCTTTTGAAGAAGGAAATCGAATTACGTTTTGCAGCTCAAAGCTTTTGTACGACAAATGTATCACCGCAGCAACCTTTTCTTTTAAATGAATATTTGAACCCCCTCGCCCCCTCCTCGCCCCTCCCCCCACCCCCTCTCCCTTCTTGTTCCTTACTGAATGTGCAGCCGTGCATGTATGTCACACGACCTTGATACAGCCTCAATGTTAAAACTATCCATTATTCACAGTCTTAAGATTACTCAAGTGTTGAATAATGCATCCAATAAAAAAAAAAAAAAAAGAACTATTCAATCTAGAGGAAATAATGTGTGTCAGCATTTGTTCACTGATGTGGCTACAACATGTGGTCCACTCATGTATGATAACTCTCATAGGGCGAAGCCCCAGGAGGAAGCAGGAGGCAGCCGGGGGGGTGAGGGGGGATGAACTGGCCATCTCTGCTACGCATTCTTATCAAATCCCCACCTGAACACACCAGACAGACATGTGCTGATGTGCAGAGGGTGGGGATGTAGGGTGGAGGATTGGGGGGTGGAGGGGGTGACGTATGAGGTTTGACAGCTGGTTGCTTTGACATGGTTGCCACATGAGCCAAATATCTAGGCTGCTGTTGGATTCAAAGACGGGAGACGTCATCGGAACAGCAATGAAAGAAAGACTTTATCTGACTAACATCTAATATAAATGTTGGATATCATTCCCTCTTACTCCCACACCTACCAGATGTACACACACACACACACACACACACACGCACACACACACACACACACACGCACACTCTCTTCATGAACACCAGCCTACAACAGTCACCTCTCTTTTAACTCCCCCGTAATTATTTCATTCCGATTTCCTTCTTTGGATTGAACATCTGCTGTAAATCTGACAGAGTCTGATGTGAAAGGTGTCCATGGGTTTGACATTCATTGATTTACACACATTAGGAGCCCGATTTGTAGTTTATTATTGCTTATTTAGAGAAAAAAAGACATTGACTCGATTTTAAGTATATGTATATATTTGAAGTTATATGATGGGACATTGAAAACTGCTGCATGGCCTCTTGACCTTTGAACTCTTTGTATATGAGTCTTTCTCTGTTGACTTAAATGAATAGTTTAATGTATACTGAACAGAGTAAATTATGATTTATTTATGATTTAGAGTGATTTATTGGTGACTTACCTGTGTATGTTCATTTCCTGAGGCGGCTCTGTGGCTTTGTCATACGCGACTTTAACCGACACTCCCAACACTATGATGAAGGCTATGATCCCACAGGTGATATAGACCGCCGTGTTGGTCTGGTCCATGATGTACGTCTCATCGGTCGGGATGGGAGACGGGGCGGCCGTCTGCACCCACACCGGCGTCTGGTAGTTTTTGCAGGCTTTCTGATCCAGTCGGTCTTTCTTGTACTCGCAGCAGAAGCGCAGGTAGCACGTCCCGCAGCAGTACCGGTGGTCCGTATTGTTGCACTCAAACAATTTGTCATACTGCCCGCTCACGTCGTAGTAACCCAGGCAGGTGTCGTGGGTGCTGGCGGGCGCTGGTTGCGGGGTCTTCTGCGGGGCGACCGTTGGCGCCGCAGTGGCTTTGGGTGCCTTCCTGGGCGCCGATTTGGTTTTTTGGTTTTTACCGCCCGTGGCGGCGCTCAGCACGGTCAGCGGATCCAGGTATATCAGCAGCAGCAAAAGGTGCCTTATCCCCATGGTGCGAAGAACTCTTGAAGTCATGTTTTGGCAAAGACACTTTAAATCTGGTTAAACATGTAAAGGTTCAGTCTTGCGTAAGTTTCGCCGCCGAGTCTTCCTCTACTCGCTCAGTCTCCTGCGCCGCCGTCATGCTGAACACAACTCTGTGTAGATTGTTGTCAAGGGCATTTCCCGGATATTAGAATGCAATGGACACACTAAAGCCCATTGCAGCCCACCATGGAGCGGTGGCAGGAGAGCAGCATATCCGGACCGGGAGGGGAGCTGATTGGTGCCCGGGCTCTGCGCGCTCTGTCCCGGCTCAGAGGCTTGTGGAAACCCCGGTGCGTCGCTGTCCAAGGTGCTGATTCCTGGAGCCCCAGTCAGCTCTGCTCAAGTCAAAGTTAGGCTGCGGAAACAAATAAGCCAAACGTGCTCATTAGGTATTATCCTCACGTCACGAGTCACGTCATTAATTAATTAACAGTCTTCTATATAGCCTCCCAATAACTTGACAGATTTTAGTCATGAAAAAGCATCGTGTTTGAAATGATTCCTGACACCCACACAGCACGCCTTCCTCCAGGTGACTGTGGTGTGTTATCCTTTATGTTAAACAGTAGAACGCAACTGAGATGTGCAATTTCATTACACGTTTTCACACAGAACACGCATTTCTAAAGTTTACTGGATTCTATCTCTCTGTCATAGTGAAAGGGTGGAGGTGTGGAAAGCCAGCCTACCTCTGTTAGGATACCCGTTGGGGAGTCGCTCTCTGTCTGGGTCTCCGAAAGTGAGGAGACTGTCAGAGCTCTCAAGCAGACTCCCTCTCTCTCTCTCTCCCTCTCTCCCTCTCTCTCTACTTCTTCTCTCCTCCTTCTCGGCTTTCTCCCTCCCTCCCTCCGTCTCTTACATCACTTCAGTGCTGGCGTCAGAACTCAGCCAAGTATCGGTAAATTGCACATAACTCCTCCTCCTCCCTCCCTCCCTCCCTCCACACCCATCTCTTCCTCCCCCTTTTCAAGCAAGCAAGCCTGGTTATTGGCATTAACACTTCTAAATTAAATGGCTGCACAGACCTCTGTCCGCAGAACATGGTTGCTGGCTGTCTCAGGCAAACACCTCCACTCCACTCTGCGTGTTTATTTGCATTCGCAATCCCCTTCAACCTTTCCGTCCATTGGCTGTTATCATTTTTCCAGCTACATGCCTGTAAACGAGCATCGTTTTCAGGATGAAACCCTAATTGCCTGTGCTGTCTCAGTTAATACACTCATTATTTCAGATAAAGTCATTCATATTGGCCTGTAGCCAAGCCATAGCACCTGGGGGATTATGTAGAAGTGATAGGGCTAAATTACAAGGGAAGTGTGTTTCAACACTGCTGCACTGAAATGAACTGAAGCGACACACAGCTCTGTCTCTGTTAGAAATACATTATTGTTTTTACTCTTTATAGATTTAGCCATTTATATCCATGGTCACTAATGAAAGTCATGTATATTGATATATGTACAGGTGTTTCCAAATAAAGCGAATTAACAGACCTTCAACCTTCAGGTGGGAGGACCGAAACAGCAGGTGTCGAGCTCGGTTATGATGAAAAACTGGATGGCACTCGGTTGGAGAGTTTTATTGTTCATCTTATTTGCAGTCAACATTTTCTGATCACAAAAAAAATAAAATAAATAAATAAATAAATAGTGAGGGTGTCTTGACATCAGCAGCTACAGAGAGGTGTGAAAACTGCAGGGTGAGACCTTAAATCGCAGTTATTCGCCTCGGTTGGGAACGCATGCAACGTGAGGAGAATACAGCACATTGTTTCTGGGAGTGTTTTTGGCAGGCAGGGGGGCTGTAATGATGTGGGCCGAAGGATCGCTAGTAAAGATCAGAGGAGAGAGACCCCGGAGAGAGATAGCCTGGAGGAAAAAAGAAAATCAAAAAGGAAGCCTATTGGATGAATTAGACCTCACTCTATTAAACACAGTAAACATGTGATCACAGATGTTTACTGTAGACCTTGTGAAATGTGATTGTGTGTGTTAGAGCAGAAAGACATTTGCAGCTTTTCAGTCAGACTGAAATACATATAACACTCAACATGTATGTTAGGGTTTATACTCCTGACTCACACACTGGCAAAACTGGAGATGGTCCTCAGGCGCTGCACTGCGGCTGCCCACTGCTCCTAGTGTGTGTGTGTGTGTGTAAATAAGATGGGTAAAATGGATCAATAGAGTACCTCTGACATGGTGGAGCATTTAGCAGCTAAGGAGTTCTTTTCTCTTGAGTTTAAGATGAAAACAGAACTAAAAGGAGAGTAAATATTGGACTTACATTTATCATGTGGACAGAAAAATGACATCAAATCAATGCTAATGTGCTCTATGTCCGCTGGATGTGTAAATAGTTGGCCATAATGTTATTACGGTAGGTGATAATATGTCAGTGTTGTGTTTTCAGCTTTTTCCAATGCCTCCAAGTGGTCAAAAAAAAAAAAGAATGCAGCTTTTTTCCCCCCAAGGATTGTGGAGCCCAATTTCAGTTGCACACTCAACGTATTCATCAGCCAAAGTATACAATGCTACAAGCTTTTAGTGATTACCACCACTCAGATCGAGTTCAGATTGGTGAATTATGGAACGTTTTGTGTATCTTCATGCAGAAGAGTTGCTCCAGATCTCTGCAGTTTGCAACAGTTTGAAGTTGAAAGCCTGCACTGAGGTCAAGATGTGAGAACACTAATTAAATGATAATGATTATCCATGATGATTGAACAGTGTTGAAAATTGCCATGTTCAAATCAGGGTTAAGATAAAAACTTTCAGTCATGTAGCAGCGACCTAATGTTGGCCAATCAGGACACAGCTTTGCAAATGTTCTACCTGTGCAGTCGTAGCTATCATTTTTCATTCTAAAAGGTATTTTTATTATCAAAAGTCTGATATATTTAATACCTCTGTGTCGTAGAGGTGCGCTATGGATGTCAGAAACATATTGATGTCATATAACATATTGTTGGTGTTGGTCTCTTTGTGGTATTTGTTGTTTTTTTAATATAGGATGACACAAGCCTTATGCTTTCATAACAAAAAAATATATATTTTTTTACCTTAACTTATTATTTATTTCCAAAATACTCAAGGAACATGATACTTTCTGAGCTGCGGTACAAGTGAAAACAAAAGACCTTTAAACGCACCCTGAATCCACCTCCATCAGCAGCGCCTGTCAAAGCTCGCAGGAACAGCCAGCGGTGCCAGATCAGATATCGCTGCTGCGGATGGAGGTCACACTGCTGACCGCCGCCTTGCAATCACACTGTTTATAAAACAGAGAATCTTAAACCCAACCCGAGTATGACTTCTCTATAAGCTGAGCAGAGGACTTTCTCCTGACACTGGCACTTTCACTGCTGTCATCCCTCTGTCGTTAACCCTCCCTGCTTCCCCTCCAGAGGAAATACTGAAGGAAGGTGGAGTGCCAACTTTCATTAGAAAAGGGATTTCAAAAGCTCCCTGACAGGAACAGTATGGGGAAGAAAAAAAACGCTTTGCATAAGCATCTTTTTTCCCCCCCTCACTATCACCAACAGTGTGACTGGCTGCAGTTTAGGCTACGAAAAGATCCTAATTTAAAGTCTAAGCCTCGACTATAAAAACTCACACTATCTGAATGGCTTCAGTGTATCAGGCTGTTAGACTGACTTATAGATTTGTCCTTCAGGAGGTTAAACTGACTCAGACTTTTTGATTCGGAGCGCTCTGTTTTTTCATTTACTACCCGTCAAATGAATCCATTCAATATGAGTTTTGCACACGGAGTGACATGCGGAGAAAGAGGGGAAAGAGAGTGTGATGATGATATTTGTGTCTGAATCTCAAACCAACAACGCCGCTGATTGGGAGCCTGAGAAGCAGTTGCTTAGTAACCAGGTTTTTACGATGCCATCCATACTTGTTGTAATGAAAAATTTAAACTCCTCACTACAGAACTATTCTCCGGGACAACATGAGATATAGATGCGCTCTGAGACATATGGATCGGGACAGGAAGCTGAAAGCATAGCGGTACATAGCGGAGAAAAATGAAAAACACACAGTAGGAACACGGAACTTACTCCTACTCAGTGATTCATGATTCATGTTACTGTATCTCCAAATATATGAATGGCCTAAAGCAGGTCCATGAGCAGCCAAAATGCTCAGACAAGACGGTGATGTTTCAGCCCCAGTTTTTCCACTTCTCTGCGATGCAGTTTGTGACCAACTGGGATGATGTTCCATTAATGTTTCACATCCATTTCTGTTCCTGCAATAAACATTACTGAGGATTCATCCTGCATCAGGTTGGATTTGCTGTCATTACTGCATCCTTTTTTTTCCATGTATGTGTATTACTGGTGGGTTTTTAATGTGGATTCATTTGGATTTTAGTTATTTTCAGCATTGTGTGATATAACTCATAAGTACACACAGGCTTACTTTCTCTGGTATGACCAGCAGCCCACGGTGGCTAATGGTGGCTTATGTGAAACTTCTCTATACTCTTAGTTGCTTACTTGTCATGATCCACCAAAGCTTACACAGAGACGCTGCTTAAAACCTGCGTATAAACAGGAACTAAACAGAGGCCTGTCACCTAGAAGATATGTTATATGCTACCAGCAACGTAAAAACATAATACGACTTGAATTATGTTTTTACTCGACATAATGAGCGGCTGTTCTTAATTAACGCAAATGTTCAGTGACATTGTATTTAATTTGCTCCCCTACAGTTGGTGTTTTTATTGCTTACACTTTACCACACGCAGGACTCAGGTTGCAAACTCCAGTCCCCAGCGTTAGCACCCTCTGCTCTGCATACCGATCGTGCATCCGTCCACCTTCCTCTCACAAAAAAAAGCAATTATGTTTCCAGCCAAACTAATCAGTAGTAAATGAAATGTAATTTCTAGGAGACACGGTGGCATCATACAGTGTTATTAGGCATTCACTTTATATAAACCAGTTACAAATGCTTCATATCAAGCATATTAACTACAACTCCATATCTGTTAACAACTACATTATTATTACAATATACTGCTTATGAATGCTAAAAGGGGGCTTCACTTCGTATTCTGTTCTGTCCTTGACCTAGGTGTCCGTCAGTGTTGCATTTTGAATTCAGTCAAGCACTTCTAACATTTGTTTGTCATTAAGTAAAACAGCAGGATTCAAAGCACTGCAGAAATCTGTTAGAAAACGTCTGGGTTTCTGTTTGTGTAGTCATAACTGCAAATTCACAGTGACCAGCCGAGCAGAATGAGGGCTTTTTAACTGATTTTTATAAGTGGCTCGAAACTCGTTTTTATTTTTTTTTTTTTTTTCTCCCCCCCCTCCCCATCTTTAATTTTAAGCTTGCAATTATAACTAGCCATGCAGAATAAAGGCTTCAAACACATTTTCAGGATGCCTTAGATTTCTCTTTTTTTTTTTTTCACATGACCACCAGGAGGCCCTTTTTTTATCAAAAAAAAAAAAGCACTGAACTCCACAACCATTAGAGCCAGCGAAACACTTTAAGCTTCTTATTTGTTTATGAAATGACCCCGGATCAGCGGCGTGCCTACTCGCTGGCCTGCGATGATACACATTACCTGAATGTGAAACAGGCAGGGCGAGCTGGGGAATAGCAGTTTTTCCAATGGACAAGACTTTGCTGTTACAGCGCTGACAAAGTAAATGAAGCGCGGCCCCGTCTGAGCAGGCCACCATTGTTCTCAACTCCTCTCTCCAGGGGCCGATCCTTTATACGTGCCATGTTCTTCTGCCATTACCATGACCCAATTTCTTTTGAAAACTCTTTCCCAAATTGCAGAGAAAGCTGCAGCTGCTACAAGAGCTTTTAAGAGAAACTGTCCCCTTGAGTTTAACTATGCGTGCTACTGAGTCCGACTCCAGAAAGTGCTTTGTCAAGAATTTCTGATAATGCTCCGTTTTTTGTTGTTGGTTTTTTTTTGCCCACAGGGCTACAAGTTTGAACCGTACGCTTTAAGCTGGTGGAGTATTGAGCTGGGCCAGCTCCTCTAATATGGAGACGGAGCACTTCCCAAAAACGACAAGATGAAGACGTGTTTCTTATGTCATGTACCCTGCTTTAGTCTCATATACTGTCAATAAAAATGAGTAATACACACATTCGTTGTTTTTTTTTCTGCATGGTGCAGAAAATGCCAAATGAAACCGTTTCAGTGTACTGCATTATTTTTCCAAGTGCTAAAACATTGTAACCCTGTCGATATGTCTGATTTCAGCTTTTAGTTGTTTGCCAGCTGCCTCCTTCAGGATGAATAGTGTGTCAGGTCTGGAGTGGCACTTGCCATCATGCTGTCATCACTTTCCATAACTGTCTTGTTAGTGTGAAATCCTGTCCCTTGCTCCTGTCTCTGTCACCGGCGCTGGCACGCTATAATGTCTCACTAATTTACAGCCAGACTTACATCTGAATGAGCCCGTTTGATGTTCAGTGTTGGCTTTTGATCAGGGCCGTATATTCAGAGAGCTCAGCGGTCGGGGTTATGAATGATTATTACTGTAGTGCCGCTTTGTACAATATAATGAATGGGAGTTGATGATGTAGTATAAGTGCCTGAGGAACGGTGCCCTCATATAGGGAATTGGAGGGCTTCTTTCAAAGTGTAATCAGTTACAGATTATGATAATCTGTTAGAATTGTCATAAAGGGATTTTGGGATATTCCAAAATATCTACACTGTAAAAAAAAAATAAATAAATAAATAAAAGCAAAAAAACAAGATATGACAAGATATTTTGATTTAGCAATAATTTAGGTTGTTTGGGTGCCTGTGTATGTCCAAGATGGGAAGAGTGAGTTAGCATTCAGTGATGCAGAGCAATATTGGCATTTATATTTATATATTTCTGGCAACCAGGCAAATGTAAGTCTAATATTTATTCTGCGTTTAGCTCTGTGTTTTGTCTCCACTGAGTACTGAGAAAAATAGCAGGCACTTTAGCTGCTAAATACTCCATTTTAGATAATTAGCTAGTGGCTAACTTTGTCCATTTGCTGTTTAGTGCTGGGTAGGGGGTAGTTTACAAAGCTCTCTAACCTCTCACCAGGCACCCCTAGTTTTACCAGCCCATAATGAATGAACCCAAAATAAAAACAGGTTGCTGTTCATAGCCGTGGTCTCGTTTGAAAAGCAACTCTTTAAATTTTTACAACCAAACGTGTCCCATGGGTGGGGCAGTGTTGTTGTAACAGGTTAACTGAAATCAGCTGCATGCTGCGGCCGGAAATGATGAACAAAAGCCGTAAAGTTGTGGGTCACAAAGCCAAAAACAATATGCTAAAAGATGCTTAAATGCTCCATAAACTGCAGATTCAACTGCAGATTTCCTACTTGATCACTGGGGGCAGCAAAGGCACCTTGAGTAGCTACTCTGCAACAAATACAACAGAAGAAGAACAACTCTCACATTTCAAATCTCATGTGGGGGATTATAATAATTATAATATAATTATTATAATTTAAATTATTATATATATAAATATTGCAACACCTACATGTGAAGTGGAATTATCTATGGAGAACTTGTTTTAGATCAGATTTCCTGTCTTTAAATTAAATTTCAATTAATGTTAGTACAGTTTGGATTTTCAGTTCCTTTGTATCCTCTGATAAAAGGCACCACAGACTGACCAGGTCCACTGACATCACGTTAGGTACTGAAATCTACATTTTTGTGGAAAGCCTGGCTTCCACATGGAGACATCGGCATGTGAAGCACATTTTTTAAATGAATAATTTATTCCCATTATAGGAAAAAAACCTCTGCAGCGTGTTGTTCTGTGATCTTGTTTTTCTTCAGGGTGTAATGGTTTATATCTGGTGTTTGAAATCGCATTATTGCCATGCTAACCCATGTCATCACTTAAACCTTCACCCCTCTCACATGTACCACGCTGTTTTCTTCTCCTACCACTGGGGGCGCCAGAGTCACACATTCTAACATCCTAAACAAAGCCACATATAACACTTTTCCTAAGTAACAAAAACCTGAGCTTGCAGTGAATGTTATGGAATACATAAACAGCTAAAAACCACAAACGAGGGCATTACCTCCAGGATGATATTTGTCGATTCAGCTCCAGCTGAGCCGCAGGGAACTTAAATGTTGCCTCTTACTCCTGAGGTGACACTTAAACTAGAGTTAAACATTAATGTGCAATTATTTATACATTGTGTGTTCTCACACGCCTCCTTACATCACGGTAAAGTACATTCCTCAGCTCCCTACACAGGTCTGCTTATGTGTTTCACCACATCACTTGCCACAACCAACGTACTGGGAGGTCACCTAGGAAAGCACTACTTTACCAAAGCTATGGGAACCACAGTGAGCCCCCGCAAATCATGTCAATGCCTCCCAGAGGACGGCTTTTCCAGATGCCTCTGTTTTCTTCGTCGCTGATGCGTTACAGGATGTGTGGGTGTGTGTTTGTGTGTGCGTGCACGCGTGCGTATCACAGTGTAAGTATGAATGTGTAAAAGTGGGTCACAGCTGCCAATATAAGACCATTTTCTCAAAGCAGGGGCTTTCCTTGAGCAGAGAAGAGAAATGAAACGAGCGCATCAACCTTGTCCTTCTGCTGCCCTCATCTAAGCCCAGTTTCTAACCGCATGTTCTTTCTCGTGGAAAAGAGAGGAACGCTGAGGCAAACATTAGAGCATAAATTTTCCAAATAGGCTGTCATACTGATGGGTCGTCCTTCCTTCTATCTTTCGTAGGCTTTTCAACTATCCCTCCATCTCTCTCTTTGCTCTGTCTCCCAAACCCCAGGAAAAGCTTGTTTTCTACGTTGGCCTTATCTTTGTTGTTAAGAACCGAGACATGTTAGAGTTTTGCCTTTTTAATTTTTGCTTTATGTTTCTTCAATATTCCCTTTAAGGCTAATATAAGCCACAAGGTTTGTTTGTGAAACAGCTATTCTACTGTCGACATTTGTAGGTTTAACATCATAAGAAGTGGTTACCCAATACACTTGACAATGTAGGTTTTTTTTTTTTTTTTTTTCCAGTTTATTACACAACACAAATAAAATGCAATTGAAATCACCCTCTGTCCTGGCAGTTCTCTCTAAGTTTACATAATTAAACAGCCTTGGTGTGATATAGACTAGTAAGTAAGTCACTAAAGGGAGCATACACAAAATTGAGACCGCACCCTCACACATTATTTATCAGCCTGACACGTTCCACATCAGTCCAGCGACTGGCGGTCAACATTATCAATGCAGTTTTCCAGCTCATTACCCAGAGTTCCTTCTGCCCCGTCGTCTCTCCTGAGACGCGTTTCGGTGCGCTGTATGTCGTGTATGTTGAGCCGCAGCACATGAATTTAGCAACATTGTGGACATTGATAATTGAACAAAGAGAAAGCAGACTATTGTAGGCTATTAATGAGCGTGCCAGCGTCCCTATTTCTGCATCGTCCATATGTCCACGGTGATATTTACGTGATGCAGACTGCCTCAGCTACTGCATTTCCCATCAACGGCTTCTGTCTCGCTGCTGTGGGGATTTAAATCTGCCTGAAAAATACAGCTCATATAAAAAGCTGTGCAGCCTCAATCTTAACCTTATGCCATCCAAGTTTTTGTCATGAGATATGCTCACACATTATCATGTCAGGTCCAGCTGAATATAAATTCTGCTTCAGCATAAAGATATTCAAATGACTCTACCAGTTCCTCAAAAATAAAAAAAAATATATATATACATAGTATATTCTAAATGTTTTGCATTCATGGTGGTTCATGAAAAAGTATTAGTAGCAAAATGTATCTAAAATACTGCAGTAAAAGCAGTGGTCTGACTGATATATTGTTATATTTGACATCATTAGATTATTAATACTGAAGCATCAGTGTTAGAGCAGCATGTTACTGTTGTAGCTGCTGGAGGTGGAGCTGGTTTCAACTACTTTATATACAGTTAGCTAGTTTAGTCCAGTGGTTCCCAACCTAGGGGTCAAACCCCTTTAAAGGGTCGCCAGATAAATCTGAGGGGTCGTGAGATGATTAGTGGGAGAAGAAAGAATTAAATTTCTACAGTCCTTGATTTTTGGTAAAATATTGGATTATTTCAACATTTATTGAAGTGAAACCATTTGAAAGGTTTTTATAGGGGAAAAAAATCACTATTTGGTGGAGCTGTTAACAACTCATAGATGTGAAATGTGACCCGACTACACACTGATTAATGTGAGACGTCAAAGACAAACAGGTTGAAACTGGTTCCATCTTTAACAATGTGTTGGATTTTAAAAGCTTCTTATATTATCCATCGAGTCAAATCTGCATCTAAACAGTAACTAAAGCTGATGAATGTAGTGGAGTAGAAAGTACAGGATTTTTTCTTTCGAATGAAAACTATTTGTATATTCATACACGCTTAATTTTTTTTAATGAGGGAGAAGGAGTAGATGTCAGGATGTTAGAAGGTAGTTAAACTGTTTTATGGGAAATTCATATCAGACACAAATTATTATTCAAAAGAGAGTTGTTTTTTTTTACTTTATCTTATAAACGTGTCTTAAAGGAAAAAGATCCACAATCTCTTTGGATAGCTGTGTAGCCATAAAAATGTTTATCGCTATGCTACAGCTAGCTAGCATCAGTTAAGCTTAGCTTAAGCTTAGCACATTTTGTGCAAATGTTTTTTTGGTTTTTTTTTTATTCTTTTAATTTTTTAAAATCTTTTATGTGTGTGAAAATTTGAACATACATTTTCTTAGCTACTTTCATTTGAAAATAGTTGAAGCAAAAGCAAAAAGAGCCACAGACTCTGGATCATAACGCACATTAGCTTGCTAGCTGATAACACGTCTACGGTAGCTTTTTCAGCCATATAGGTTTCATGTTATTTATTCACTTGTTTCCCACAAGGCAAAAGCGAACCGTTGACAAAAGCGAACCAGTCCGCTGGAGGAAAAACACGACTTGCGCATGTCAACACAGGTCAGCTCAGACGCTTAATTGTGTGGACGTCTTTTTTTTTTTTTGCTGCTAGCAAATTCTCGTCTGTCCTTGGCTTGTAGGCCAAAGCTACCAGCACACGTTTGTTTACAGCGTGTCTCGGTGTCCCTGTCGGCTCAGCTGTCAATCAGACGTAACTGGCCCGCACAGAGGCATGGAGGCTAAAGAAGCATATACCACCAAAGACCTTTTATTCTTATGTTTAATACGACAAAAACATATCAACAATACGTTTAACAATTGCTATGAAATGACGTTGAGGGGTGAGTAATTCAGTTGGACCTTAATGCAATGTTTTGAACTGCACATTTAGCCAATGGGGACAGTAATAGAGGCACTAGGATAAACACAGGGAAAAGCAGAAAGAGACAGAGACAGACAGAGCAAAGGCTGTACCCATGAGTGATGCCGGGAAACGACCTCTTCCGCCTGGATGGCCATGCTCACATAAAGCCACAGCTGTGATGAGCTGGCTTTGTGTCACTATGGGAGTGTATTATGTGTCTGCGCGCATGAGTGTTCATATGCATACTTTTTCGTGCGTGCGTGTACTTTTTTATATTTACATGTGTTTGAGCAGATACACATTGGCTCAGAAACGGGAGCAACCCTGCTGAGACCGCAGAGAATGATGGCCTTACGTTGACCTTCATTATGAGCACACGCGTGCTGACACTGCCTCTAATGGGGAAACAACGGAATCACAGGTGGTGATGCAGAGTCGCACTGTGGAGGCACTGCAGCTGTCCCACGGGAAGATAAACGCTGCATTCGGCACAGAGCAGGAAACTCGGCACATCTGAGCCAAGTGTTGAAATGTGAACTCAGTGAATGCAACCAAGAGTCTTATTTTCAATTCTAATTTCTTCAAAGCATGAAAGCCAAAATAGTAAAAAATAATAATTAAAGCCCATCTTTATCAGTCATCATGGATAAGGCTGAACATTTGATGGCAGTTGTTGAATTTTATTATTTACACCTGTACTTTGTGAACGTTATATGAATAGATTATTATTAGGTTATTGTACAGTATGATGCGGGATGAGTTAAACTATTGCAATTCGAAAATAATAAGGCAAAACATGCAATAAGAGACTTGTCTCAGCCTGTTAGTACTGCAATATTATAATAACCTGAGAAACATTTGTAGGTAGCGAAATAAACACTGTACATGTATTAAATATTGTATCAAGTAGAGGATGTGGATAATACAGCGTGATGAAATATTTACAGCTGCTCACACACACGTATGGCAGAAGATGAAAGTGTGAGGAGATGTTAGAATAAAGCTCATGCTGCTTGGGGTCCGGCGGGTTCCTGGAACCAGAGCGACAGTGCATTGTGATTCAAGGACTAGTAGAACATCGCGCCCAAGGGTTCTTCGGGCGAAGGGTTCCTTTTTGGGATCACTGCTACTTAACACAATAAAGAGTTTTTTTTTACTTTGGTCCCCAGCCTACGCTGCTGCCGGTTTAAAAGTGAAGGACACAGAAATGGCCCACTCATCCTAAATACCGCCCAGCTCATCAAAACAGCCCTGAGACGACTTGATGTCGGAACATAACGCACTTTTCTTACCAGAATAAAAATGTGCATATGGTCGTCTCAGCATTCCCACACACCCTGCTAAGGGATCAATGTGATTGGTATGTATAGGCTGCCGTACCCCCGCCCCCACCCCCCCACCCATCCCGCTTTTTAAGCCTCTCAGCATTATCTTCAGCACTTTTCAATATGGGATCGAAGGAAAGAAAAAGGCCAATCTCTGTTTTGTCAAATCATTGTGTTTCTGCATGAGGGATGAGGATGACGATAAAGACATATTCCACTGACAGCACATCTGTGATGTTATCTTTACCGTTATTTTATCCAGCCTTAGCTTAGATTAATGTTGTTTTTTCGAGATAATCAGAGGGTTGGATTTTGATGTATTCGCGTGATGCACTTAACAGAGTGGCGGGCACCTTCAGCAGAGTAGCAGAGTTCTTGTGCTTAGAGTAATTGTATCTTTCTTCCAAAATTATCCTGCTAAAAGGTCTGACGCAGGACATGAAGGAGGGTGATCTTTTTTAGTGTAATTGCCTCGACAACACAGAAAATTGCCCTGGGTCTCTTGGCTACACATAGACTAAACGAAGAAAAACAAATTCTTAAAAAAGGATGTTTTGTTCTGTCTGCATTTACATGTTCTCACTCATGTTTAACAAGGTGATAAATCACAAAGAAGAGTTTGATGTAATTAAATCTATTCAGGGTAACAATTTTTTTTTTTTTTTTTTTTTTTGGTACACATATTTGAAACTTTTTTGTCCCAATGTTGAAGGTGCTATATAGTATGTACATTTAGGGTTAAGGTTAGTGCACTAATGTAGTAAATAGGGAGTGATTTCATTGTGCATTGAATGGGGCCATATTTCATTACAAGCGGCAATAACACGCAACTATTGTGCTGTGGCACATATACGTTTTGGGAAAAGCAATGGTAAAATAATAAGATTTCAATGCCGATTAGTAGGAAATGTACACTTTAAAGTTCTGTACTTTCTGACAACGAAAGGTTTGTGAGCATGACAGCTCTTGAAATGATTGTCGTGGCATGAATTTATGTTTGCAATGCTGCTCAGCGTGTAGCGTGTTGGTTTTCAGGTTGCCAAAGTCGACATATTAAAAAAAAAAAAAAAAAAGTCTACAAAGAACATTTACATTCATAAAATCTACAGATGAAATGAAAGTCGAAGGAAATGATCAATAAATGTGATAATTGATGATTATATAACTCTATATTCTATAATCTATAATTATATAACGCATTTCTTTTAATGTATTTAGTATTTTTTATCTTCAATTCTTGCTCTTTCATTTATTTATTCATTTCATTTGTTGTCAGCGGTGCCTCTCATGTCCCGCTTTAACTTAAAAGAGACACACTGAAATCTCTAGCAGATAACAAAGTGTCGCTTCACTGATTTTATGTTTAAAGTCCCATCCATCCCATCTCCGGTGCCACTGATGTCGATAAGTCTTCAGGGGTTCTGCCTCTGTCCTTCCAGAGCCGCGGGAGGTGTGTTGGGTTGCCGGGCTTTATTTCAGACGCTGGCGCATTGCACTGAGTTTGCTCAGAGGGCCACTCCAACATGAGTGATCTCACACTCTAGATGGGATGCAATCTGTCTTCTCCCAGGGCTCTTTATCTAATACTGCTAATTAGCAAAAGAGAGAAAAGGGTCAATCCTCTGTGTGTGTTCTCTATACACACTCTCACTCTCTTCTTCTCTGTCTCTCTCTCTCTCTACCAATTACTGGATTAGAAGGCCCACTACTAGGAGTCACTTAGAAACCCAGGCGTACATGTGCTGTCACTACCAATATAAGGCTAATGGTGACGGTAACACAGCCTTGAAGAGCCCTGCGGTTTGCGACCGAAGTTAGCCATTAGCTGATTACTGCAGTTAATGTAAAACAGCAGTCAAATAAAGGCATTTATTCTTCGTTCAGGTGGATTTCAAAAGCTGAGATACCACAATAAGCGCAGTAGCAGTAACACATACAGTCCTAACTGAACTGTTCATCTGAATGCCATGAGAATAAATCTCGTTGTACAGACTGATAGAGGTTTCTTGCAAGTACAATGAAACCAAGCCAAGTGAACCATCCAGATGGTCTATAGGGCATTGCATACATAGTGAAATATAATTTGGCTCTGCTTCCGTTCTTTTTTTTTTAGACATGTAAAAGAATGAGCATCTCAATCAAAAAGGGGTTTTCCAGCCAACGAAACATTGCCAAAACTCACCATCTGTTCCTGCTCGGGTGGGGGGGGGGGGGGCGGAGGTAGTAGAACAGTATTAAAGCAGCAGCAGCAGCAACCTTTCCTTGGCTCGTGTCAGCAGAAGTTACTCCTAGCTCACTTGATCAGTCACATGGCCTTGAAATCTCAACGCTAACCTTCCAAATGACGGGAAAAAAACCCCGGAAACTTCATTTGCTAAACATTAGAACCTTCTCTGCAGGGATGCCATGTACTGGTATGTATGAAACTCCTACAGGTAACAGATGGCTGAAAAACGTCATTGAATATGCAAGGTGTGATGCACGATGCAAAAGTGTGAAATGTGAACCGCAACGTGACCCTCCTGTCGAATCAATCGGGGAGCGAGAGAGAGAAATCCTGCGCTTCTTATCGGCTTGTCATCTGCTGTTTAGATAAAAGATCTTTAATTCTGAACTTCATACTGTATCGAGTGCTGAGATGGCGGCGGTATTTCCCACGGCGACCGTCGGAACGACTGATAAACAAGATTGGACAGAACTTAGCTTAGAGAAACAGACTTTCCCCGATCGTTGCAACTGTGGTTATGCAAATTGTACACTCGTGGGTAAAAGCCGTGATGACTCACACATTTGACAATTTTACAAAGATGGCTCTCTCCGCTCAGCACTTCAGTAAAGAGATGTGTTGATTTTCTGGCTTCAAGCTTTTTTTTTTTTATGGTTGTTTTCCTTTTGATTTTAGAACACAACAAACCTTAGAATTTCCCACAGATCCTACAAAATACGCCCTAACTTTTGCCTGAATAAGTTGTGAGCTTAAATCACAGCAAATCAAGCCTCTTTTGAAGAGGATAGGCCTCCCTCACCACCTCCACCACTCCCCCCCACTCCCCCGCACCCTCTTTTGCTTGTTAGCCAGCCAGCAACTTGACGGTCTTTAATTGATTAAACTATGAATGCCTTCGAAGGCTCAGCTCCACCAAGAGATGCAGAGTAGAGACACCGTATGGATGGCACGCAACGAGCAAAGAGCTGAAAATCTCCAAAATGACTCACAAGTGCAAGAGAATATGCTGTTGATTATATAATTGTGTGCATGCCTACTCCAGTAAGTCTCATTGACTCCAGCTTTCATGCAGCACTCCAGTCGTCAAAGCGCATTTCCCACGATGTGTGCATGTGCGTGCGTGTGTGTGTGTGTGCATAAGCTTCATGTGTCTTACTAACAACCTCCTTGCATGAAAGTTTTCTGTTTGTCTGCTTTCATTTGATCTGCCAACACTGTTGTGTTTATTTTTGCTGCTCGTTGCCAGAGGAGGCTTGTTAGCTGGGATTGTTTATTGCCCTTAGAGGCCCGGTTTTGTCGTTGTATTTTCTCGACGGCTCATCAGCCGCCGAGTGCCTTCTTAATAAATTGACATAAATTATGCATGGCTTACTTGGACCCTGCAAAGGCTCCCTGACGTCAACGGGGTACCTTCCTCGCTGAAGGAGCTCCAGTACACTGACTATGAAAAAGGATTCACCCCCCTGCTAGGTTTTATTGTTTTACACCACTGAATCAAATTGGATTTTAATGGAACTTTTTAACACTGGTCAACAGAAAAAAAAGGTCTCTACTAAAATACACTTGTTTGCCCCTTAGACAGTGTTCAGTAGATACACCTTGGGCAGCAGATACAGTCTTGAGGTGTTTGGGTAGGTTTGCACACTGTAATGTTTCCTCATTCTTCTTTGCAAAAAAACACTCAAAATTCTGAAGACCAGAAATGCTGGAGAGCTGGACTCCATCACTCCACCATGATGTCCAAATGTTTGTTTTGAAGTACTTCCTGTGAAAGTTGTAGCTTAATGCTTAGCCTCATTGTTTTTCTGGATAACACATCTTCTCCCAGGTTGCAGCTTTCTAACACATCAGGTTGTCCTCCGGGATTTACCTCTATTTAGCATTCTACCTTCAAACGCCTTGTTATTAGTTTTAGTTGTCAGCTGTTATGAGTTATTTGGCCTTCGACCAAAGATTCGGAACAATGTGAATTTTGACTCGATGACTTGAGTTAGCTGAGAGGTCATGGCATCACCAAAAGTCATTAGGATACATCGCCTGGGAACCGTGAATATCTGTAGCAAATTTTGTGCCAGTCCTTCAAGTTGAGCTAAGATTCAGCCTCTGGGGATCATGGATATCTGTTGTTAAGATGTTCCAGACCAAAGTGGTGGCATTACCAGCCAATTCTGATCACATGAGTTTTTAAGGAAATCCTTCAGAGTTGTCATAGATCTCTTGATGTCCTCCCTCACTAGTCTCCTTCTTGCATACTCACTCAGTTATTGAAGAGATATACTGCTGTTTAATACCTTAAATGGTCTTTTTCTGTTGATCAGAGTCATAAAAGCCACATTTGATTCAATGTTGTAAAACAATAAAACATGAAAACTTCCACATAGATGTGAGTACTTATTAACAACACTGTAGATCTGTGAGATCTGTGAGATCTGTGTCTCTGCGGGGAACCTCTCTAAGGCCCCTCTTGGACGAAACTCCACACGCATACAGTAGATTGAGTATCTGGCCAAGCTGACTTGGACAATCAGGATTTGATGAAGTACACATGCAAAACAATTGCCTCTCTGGTGACTGGCTGACTGCAGGGGCGGGTATTGGAAAGATGCCACCACAGAGAATCTTTAGAGGGATTACCAAACAGTGCTTAATAAAGAATGTGGATAATTAGTTTCAACCGCAGCAATAGCCAATTGTTATTTATATAATTTCCGACAAGCATAATTAACAGATGCAAATTCCCTATAATCCGTATATACGCGTGCCAGCCGGTTTGCGAGCCCCTGCTGGCAGCGTGACTCCTGGTTTACGATTCTAATCATAAACTCCAAACTCATTCCTCAAAAGAAATCACAGAGGAGTCTACCTCCCGTCAAAGCTGTCATATGATTTTTCATACGAGCTGGGCCGCCGGTGTATATCCTGCCACCAATTAAAATGCCCATTTGATAATGAATAACCAGTGTTTACGCTGATTCAAAAGCACACATTCATCCAGAGTGTTTATACCTCATTTGTTTTCATTCTCCCCCACCCCACCCCAGTTTGAGCCTTCAAAGTTTATGATGCATGGCTGAGAGAGTTTCTATTAGTCTAACTGCTTTGTATATTTATCCCGCTCTACTTGGAGCAGAGGCAGTTTGTGTTTGGGTGAGGGGTGGAAGAGAGAAGCTTTTTTTCTGTTATTGCAAACTGCAAGGAGAGTGAATTGAGTGCAGGTCACGGGGCATTCACACCTATAATTTATTATCTTTGCTCTGAACCAGAGTGGGAAAAAGTTGACTTTGTTGCACTTTTTATAGTTCACTCCACCCAGTTACAATCATACCTGCTAAACAGTGACGTTTATCAATCAGTTTTGCTGCTTAGCGATTGTAAACACACATCATGTTAAATCTAATTCATGCTGCAATGGCTTTGGCTTAGAAGGGCTTTCTGCACCCTCTGCTGTAATTGACCCTCTCTTGACTTGAAGAAAACATGAAGCTGTAGCCACATTAGGCTATTGCTAAGTCTGAGCATCGGTCCAGACTGCAGTTTGCCCTCAGCTGAATTTTTTTTTTTATGCTGGATGGATTCCACACTCAGCACGTCTCTACTTTCTTTAGTGAGGTGCCCAAAGGCCAAAATAAATACAAGTGGAGGAATCAAACTTCTTCACATGTGGGTTCACTTAGGTGTGAACATGCTGTACTGTGTGTCCTGATGAAGGTCAACTAGACCAACTGGATTAAAGATTTCATGGGCCCGAGTGTGCAAAAGTTACTGAAGGTTTTCCAAGGATGAAGACATAAGAAAAAACAAAGGGTGAAACAGTACTGCGGCTACAAGGTATCCGTGACCAGCAATATACTTTGGAAACTGCATCTTAGAAAAAATAAATGAGCTAAATCGGGTTCTAAACAGACCCATTAAGCTGCTTTTTCTAAACCATTTTATTTAGAACAGAAAGTCAGTGCACCCAGAATGTCAGTAATAATCCCACGTTGCACAGGAACACTGGACACAAGCTTGATAGATTTTAAATTTTGTTTTTTATGTTACTTCAAGTGAATATAGTATATAATCCATCATTCAACAGTATTAAAACAGTATTAGACACAAAAATGAATCTATTTGTATTCTATCTAAGGGCTGCTGTCCCAGCTATGAAAAAAAAAAAAAAAGATCCCCTCTAGGCATGTATCAAAATAAGATATCAAAATAAATAAAAATAAATAAATAAATACTCAAAAATATATTCATTTTAGAAATCCAACCGCTAAATCTGATGTTACAAATCAGGCCTTAAAATCAGAATTTCAACGAGCACAGAGAAACTTTCCATTTAAAGCAGATAAATGTGAAAACAGACTCACTGCACAGTCGAAGCTCAAACCTTCAACAGGTTTTTGAATGGGGGGGGGGGCTTTAACTACAATAAGTGGGTGTAAAATGAATGCAGAAGACAGCATCCGAAAAGATATCAAACAAGTGATATATGAGCCCACAAGCTGTCTCTGTACAATATTTCTCACGATCTCAGTAATTGTAGATAAGCATAGACTGTAAGCCCATCTTTAAATCAAATGTAAAGTGTTTTAATTTAATTTAATAAGGTCTGAGGAGCTTTGCTTTGTTTTCTAGAGGATCCTTCTACTTGCTGAAAAAAAGGACCTAAGAGGTTAAAAATGAGTAGAGCATGTTTGCTTTCGTGATTCAGTTGTTCAGTAGATGTAATGTGTCTTTTCTAGTTGGAGTCAAAGTTTGCTGCATCAAGTAAGACAGCAATGCCTGTGTGTGAGCAGAATCCCTCAGCGCCCGTAGCGCACACGACTATGGTAAGTACGGTTGGTTAAGCTGAACTAGAAGTCAGCCTGTAAACTGCTGAAACAGTCAGTGTGGTTCGTCTGGCTGTTGTATAAAACCCGTTCGACACTTTGTTAAGGTTTTTTGGTGGGCAAGTTTTTCCTCACTCGAATCGAGGGTCTAAGGACTGTCACAGTCTGCCCCCCTTTCACCTGCCTCTCAGTAATTTTCCATTCCCTCTCCACTCACCTGCCAGCCACGCCCCCCTCATCAGACCTACTCCCCTCACCTGCTTGACTCACCTGCTTCCCATCACCAATCAAGCTAGGATTTAAGCTCTCCCTGCTCACTCACTCTCTGCTAGATTGTTCTAGATGCTCACGCAAGACTTTCCAGCACTCTTCTTCGGACTGATCTACCGCTGCCGACTCTGCCTGCTTTGGACTAACCTGTTTGCTGTACTCCCGGTAACCGACCCTGCCTTCCGTCTTCGACCACAAGCTTCTGATCCCTCTGGATTCTGCCAGCTGGTGTCGGTCCAGCTACTGGTGGCTAGCTCCTGGTACGTCTGCCTCAACTCCTGCCTACCTGCTTGCTGGATTGGTGTTCCCAGCCTAAGCCCCCGGACTTTCCCTGTGCCCAGAGAGACTGATTCCTGCGTGTGCTGCATTTGGGTTCTAATTACACCCGTTACAAGGACAGTTGAACATTTCTTACAGCAGCAAAACACCCCCCCCCCCGTAGTTCTGACCTGAGTCATAATGTGTTGGTTTCAGTTTTAGCTCTGCTGTTCTTTGAGCTCTTGAAAAGCCGAAACTCAGACATGCTAACTAATGAGTTCACATTACATCCTTACTCTTAATCATCGGCCCTTCATCTCGCTTGAAAGGTGGTCACATCTTCTCTCATTTTCCAGGCTTCTCGGTCTTAAGTGTTTGCTGGCATCTGGAATCAACTTGTCACGTTCTCAACGAGCCCAATAATTCAAACGCAAAAAAGGGGGTAAACACTCCCGAGTTTGAAGAAACGCTGGTGTAAGTGCTATAGATTTCAGAGTGATGAAATGCACACGTAACTGCTCTCCACTGCACTGATGAAAATGCTCTGTAGATAAATACAGTTCCAATTCAATGATACACTGAAGACAGCGAGTCTTTCCCCCTTCTTTTTTTTTTCCGAGAGCGCAGAGCTGATTCAGTGGAGCAGATGAGAGTTGAGCTGGAGTTAGATTCCACTCAGAGAAAGGTAGCCCTGGAGATTTAGGGGCGAGAATTTGCTGCATGCATCGTTTGCTTCTTTAATTTAAGGATCCTAACAGGAAGAGCGGCGCTGTATGGCTGAGCGCTTCCATCCCTCATTATAAAATGGCTGCTTGTCTCAGTCCATAGGTTCGGTCTTATTACTTCCACTGTTGCAGACACAGGTTATTATAAAGCTCTGCAACTTATTCACAACGGGGTTGTTTGTCTTGGGAGTGGCTTCTAGTTTTTTGGATTTTGAAACTTTGATAAGGAACATGACGTGTGTGTGTGTGTGTGTGTGTGATAGTGTTAAATCTGGGTGTATTTGTATTGAGAGAGATGCTCTGACACATTAACCATCGACCAATCTCTATCTTTATGCTTTTCCTCTCTCATTCTTTCCATTTTCTCCACATATTTAATCTCTTTACCTGCTCCCACCTCTTGACACCATCATGTCTGGTGAAACCGCTGTATTTTGTCATGTATTACTGGTTGTGCTCACCCGCCCCATGTTTGATTCCTCCTGCTTTTCAATCACTTTGCCCCAGGATCTAATCCAAGCTTTGGCTGCAGCCAGAGGGAGATAATGCAACCAGATAATCTATTACTCTGATGGCCAGCGCAATGATGTCTGTGAGATTTCGGGACCAATTTTAGGGCTCTTAAAACTCTCAATTTGTCCTGCAGGCTCACAATACCGACGGCGCAAAGAGAGGGAGAAATCACATGTAAGTGTCCAAAAACAAAGGGACCACTGTGTTTTGTTTTCAAGCTGTCAGACTTTCAACTGTTTGTTACTGCTTGTTTTCATCAGCCTCTGAGCACAGTGATGAAATGACTACCAGCCCGACAGCTTTGCTTCTGTCCAGCTGACAGGTCGTCCAGATATTGGCACGAGTTCTTCCTGCTCACTCCCTCTGTTCTGTCTCTCTCTCTCTCTCTTTCACGCTCTCGTCTGGCTCTCTTCGTTTTCAATACTTCTTCTTGCTGTCACTCTCCTTCTCTTTCACTCATTCAGTGTGCTGCCTCCCGTCACCCAACCATTCCATGTCAGGTGTCATTTTAAGACATATTTAAATCTAAATAGTCCCAGCCTAGTCTAGCGAGCATGAACTGATGAAGCCTCTTGGATGAGAGGTGAAACGTCTTCGAGACCTGGATGAATGCGAATATTCACAGGCTCATTTAAATCTAAAGAAGAAAGTGATTTTTGACTGGTGCCCCCCATCCACCCACTACCCACCCTTCACCCCACTGTTGGTCACCTGTAGGCTGTTGCCAAAATAAGTCTATAATCACAGGTTGTGCTACCTTGTGAACTGATTGAATAATCAGCCTGACTTGTTATGTATGATTGTCTCTGTTTGGGAGGCCGTTTTGTTTTGCTTTGTCCTGGCTAATCAGTAGTGAGTGACTGTGCACCCGATCTGTCACTTGGACATAAAAACAGCGGCAGCAAAGTAGAAGCGGTCAACCTGATGCTTTTCACAAGAATCGAAGAAATACGCCAATTTAGGGGGTTGTTATTTCTGTAAGTTGACACGTTCTCCAGTGAAAGATCCCAACATCTACTACATGGATTAACACACAGTTTTATACAGACATTCATGGTTTCCAGAGGATGTATCCCATAGAAGTCCCTTGACTTTTCCTTTAATGCCATCGGCAGGTTGATATTTGAGATCCTACTAGATGGATTGTCGTGAAATTTGGTGCAACCATGCACGCCCGCCCCCCACCCATTTAACGTTTAATCTAGCACCACTATAAGGTCAAGGGCTGCAGTCGTGGGGTAAGATGCCATGACTCTTATAAATGAGGATAACAGCAACTCCTGTCAGACAGTCACAACTTACTTTCACACTTCTTAACATTTGGACAAATGCTGTGTGGAGCAAATTTTTTTTTTATGTTTTGTTTTTTTCTGACACAGCTCCCCTACTTCCAATGTCAGAGAGGTGTAGAGGGGAAAATATCTTATTCCTGTGACATAACATACGATTATTAATGCCATGACGTGATGTGATGACATGTTTTACTAGTTTAAGGACCCATTCGATCCATTCAGAGGGATATTTTTAGCCTCTTTCCATCCTTTTACTTATTATCTTATATGTTGCTGCCAGCAACCTGAGCCTTCTCAGGTCAGGAAAAAGGTTTTTTCTCACATGTCTTCTAATAGATAGAGACTAGAGCAAGAGTGGCCTCTTTAAAACCCGCTTGCCTCTCTCAGTTCTGAGCCAAGTCTTGTCATTTGTCTTCACTCTTGCTGCTTTTATCCTTCCTGTTCTTGTCGTTGGGAATTAAGGGCACCAGTGGTGGGCAGGCAGCATATGGTGGCTGGACTGATGAAGGGAAAAAAAAAACAAGTACATTCGACATGTAAGGAAACATCAGCCATGACAGGCGGTAATGCATACAGATGGCATTTTGTGTGTGTGTTTTTTTTGTTTTTTTATTGGTTTTTAGCAATAGATGCATTCTGTAATTGCTTCTACATTTTAAAACAACCACTCTTGGCTTTCTCTGGGTGCCTATCAGTTTATATTTTCAGTCAGTCTTTAATAAAATGGTTGCTACAGCGTATATAGTATCTGCAGTTAATGGCATAAACTTTCTCTCATTTCACCTCCGCAGAGCACTGAAATCTGTTTCCGAACACATTTGAGCATGTGGGACTGGCGCTTAAGTGTTTCTATTTTGTGAGACTCTATTTTTCCTCTACTGAAAAGGGACATGCTGTCCTTTTTACTCCACCAAATATATATACAGCATGAGACCTGTAGTTAGTTAGTTAGTTAGTGTGCAGATTTGGATTTTATTAAGCACTGAATTTGAGACACGTTTGTAATATCTATTTCCTCCCTCTGTAATTACAACTTTTCTTCTTCTTTTCCCTTAATTATTTTATTCGTCCTCTTCCTTTTCTTCTTTGCATATACCGTTATTTTCTATGTATCTCTCCTTTCCTTCTTCAACTGATCTGAAATTATAAAAAGTCCCCAAAACTTGCAAAGCAAAACTTTCCCCTTCGTCCCAAATAACTTCTGTTTATTTATATAGTTGAGTACATGTGACTGTCATAATGCTGCACTGGTAATTATTTTTTGACTAATTGAGTCTTCTTGCAGCTGGACTTGTTGTTGGCTCTCTTAATTGGGACCTTTTGACTTTGGATTGAAAGCAGTGTTATCACAACTACTTAAGAGTCAAGCGAGGAGGACTTGGTCACATTGCTTGTGTCAGCATTCTGCCCACATAAGTGTTGCAGGCATTCATGCAGTCACAACTAATTGATATGTGTTAGAGAGCAGGATATGCTGATGTACCAAAGTCATTAGCTGAAATGTGAGGAATAATGATTTTGTTTCAGGGCCATAGGCCAAAGCAAGAGAGGCCTCATTCTAATTCTCCAGCCAACTGAGCCACAAAGTGAAGTAAGCTCACCTGGACACGATCCAAAAGCTTCTCCTGGAAGTCAAGCTCTCCTTAGTTTATCTGAGACAGGCATCAATATCCTCCAGGCTGATTTCAATAGGTACACAGATCATTAAGCGAGGTCTCAGGAGTGAGTTCAAATGAATCTACAATCAGTGTGATAAAATGCTTGAAAAACACACCGCTATCTGCCCATCTGTTTAGCTGTTTTCTCTTTGTATTCGGATCAGTATGAGTTTTATATCTATATCTATTTTATCATTTTATGTGTATTTGCAACGTATGCATATATGTGAATCTATGCAAATGGAAACAATTTCTGACTCTGTAAACTATACTGTGTTTACAGTTAGCTGTAATTTGCAGGTGACTTGTTGTCATTGAGCCAGAGTGAACGTACAGTAGGCTACAACACCTGAGAAGTACAGCCATTATGGATTACCATGATCAGATCTTACATGATTGCGTGCTACAACGGGGCTTCACATGGCAGCAGTGATTACATTACAACAATTTAGTGACCCTTTTTCCATTTGCGCAATTTGTCTCATATGAAAAAGGCTTTAAATCCTGTGAAAAATTGCCTTTTGTGCCTCATCTTTTCATGCTGCCTTAACCGGGGAAAATTGGGTCAAGAAAAAGTATGAATGAAACACAGAGAGAGAGATTTGGTTGCCAAGGAGTTCCTGTGACGTGTCGGCTCGGAGAGAAAAAAGCCAACATGTGGACGGGGAAAGAGGTTGCACATGGAGGACGGGGAGTGTTCAAATGTGTGACCCAAGCTGTAGACTTTGATGGACAGAGCCCTCATGTAGATGTGAGTGTGATGTCTCTGTTCTGTTTTAAGGTCTGGGAGGAAAGCAGTAGGAAGCACTCCAGGCTATTTATTCTCACCCACAGTTTTCTAAAATGTGCTATTTTGCTTCTTTTAAAATGATTTCTGGCATACATTATATATATAAAGACTGTGCATGCTACCTAGCCCCTATGCAGCAAACTCCACCTGCAGAAAGACACAAGCTTAATATGACTTTCAGTTTTTTGGTCATGTTAAATCTAATCATTTTAAAGGAATAGTTTGACATTTTTGAGAAACATGCCATTTGCTTTCTTGTCATATCAGACTCATGTCCGTGTATTAAGTATGGAGCTAAAGCCAGGAAAAAAAAGGTTAGCATAAAGACTGGAAGCAGGGAGGAACACCTGGACTGACTCTATCCAAAGTTAGAAAATCTGCCTACATTGTATTTCATTTGTTTCATCTAGTCACAAAAAGGATTGTAGAAAAAGCAGTTTGTGATTTTATAGAGTGACATGTGGCTGTTGCTCAGTCATGACCAACTTCTCATTCTGCTTTCGCGTGTGATTGTTCAGAACAAATATAATCACTTTTAACTTACAACGTGGTCAGACAGTTACATGTTTTGTTCAGCGATGGAAACTATGAGAACCCTGTGGGTTTACAGGTTAATGTTAAGCTAGTTGTTGATTTCAGTAAAATATTGTACCGCCAAACCATTACCTAACTACTTGTGAAATGTTGGTGGAGCTTTGATGGAGCTTCGGCGTTTGACGCTATTACAGCCACCGCTTACTATTGTATATTATTTATAACAGAAGAGATCTTTCAATTTTTTGTACAAAATATGAACAATAGGTCGCAGGAATAAATCTGAATGAAACACACATAGATAGTGGTTTGGTTTGCCAGCGAGTCCCTGTGATGTGTCGACGTGGAGAGACAACAGCCAACACGCAGAGGAGGTTTTATATGAAGGAAGGGGAACATGCAAATGTGTGATCCAAGCTGTAAATCGGAAGGGAAATGTTTTTAAAAAAAAAATAAAAATCTTCTGACTGCAGTTAGTGTCTGTTGTAATCAAATTACACCTACAGGCAAGTTGAGGTACTGCACCTTTAAAATCCTAAAATCATCCTAAATTGTAATATCCTCTTTTTTTTTCCATTTTTGCCAAACAGTGTACATGCAGCCTCAGCGCATGCTGTTACTAACCTACTTAACTATGTTACTTACTTTTGTTGCGAGTTATTTGCTTCATAACACCAGAGGCCTTTGTTAGCCTATGCTAGTGAAGACATGTAACGTATGTTTGCTAAGGTTAATTAGGCACGCTTAACAATTACTTACCTCTTCTGGAAACCTGTAAAGAAGAAAAAGCTTAAAACAAAATCATTTTTAATGAGGATGGAAATACACACATAAGCTAAAAAATGGTAATGTTCGGATGACTGTAATAGTGTTGCACATCTTTCAATGTAACTGTGTAACATTGTATTCTTGCATTATGTGCTCGCCGTTTTATAAGTTTTAGTGAAATCACGCTCAACCAGTAGTGCAGTCTATTGAGTTTGCTGTCTAGCTAAGCACTGTGATGCATCTGCAAGGGGCAGGATAAAAAGATAAACAAGATTATGCTACTGAAGCCTATTAAATGTAGAAATGCTAAATACAGAATATGAACAATAAGGAGGACAACTCTCAACAGTGTAGTCAAAGCCAAAGTAATGTACAGCTCAAGTTACATTCTCGAATTCCATCAGGTAGAGGGGTCAATAATATTGGCAAAGCACAATACAGTAACCAGAATGAAAGTCCATACTGAAAGCTATCACATTTTTCAGAGTGCTCAAAGTGAAACAGAGTAAGCCTACACGCATTGACACTGCTAAACTGCAGCATTTCATCAGTAATCCGCTTCCCAGTTTAATTAAATCTATAGTTACGGTTGTAGAGCCCAAGTGCGGCTCACACACAGAAGCAGTGGACAGTAGATGGAGGGGTGTTGGGAGTCACAGCCTTTTTCAATGTCCTTGCTATCACTTAGCAGAGATTGTCTGCAGTGGCTTGATAACTGGATGAATCCCTTTAATCTATTTTCATGTATCCCTGATCCTCTCGCTGGTGTTTCCAGTTTGCTGCCAACTACACACACACACACGCACACACACACACACACACACACATACACTTCCTGTTTCATTCATCGGTAAGTTACAAAGCTGGATGTAATTCTGGGATTGTATTGTTGCTGCGAAGGGGTGAAAGCTTTTGGGAAACAGAAGTGATGAATTTACTACATGTTCCCTTTGATGTTGACACTTTTTGAAGATAAAGACCAGAGTGTCACTGAAAAAGGAGAACACAAAGTTGGCTGCAAATCTAATAGAGTTTACCTCACTGACATCAATGTGGTGGGTTTTTTTAAAAAAAGTGGCACTAGACAAGTTTAAAGTTTGGTAAGTATATAAATGTGTAGCTGTTTTAAATGTGAAGTATAGAGTAGATTTTATAAATCCATTGTAGTGGAAATTAATAAAGGTTGTAGATTGATTGGATTGAGGTGGTGATCCTGTTCAAGCATCTTTCTATTTTAACCCAAAAGTGTAACTGATGGCATAAAGCATCTCTGGGACCTTTTTGAAACACATTCTTCCAGCTGTGTCCATACAAGCAATAAAATAATTTAGATAAACAGGACAAATCTTGTACCTTATTTTCACCAACATGCACTTTTCTTGAATAGGACTGCATGCAGAACACATTTTGATCAGAATGCTATCAGATTGGCCAGACTACATCTGGAGGCAGTCCACCTCGTACCGTGGTCTGATCTTATCTAAGTGATATCTGCACATAAAAAAATGAACCACCCGTGAAGCAGAAAAAATCACCAAACTCTTCCTCTTCTTGCTCGCTCAAGCTGTCTGGCAAAAAGCTACACGTTACAGCAGCCATCAAGTCTTCCTTCATCCACGGCTTCGCTTCATTTTGTCTTTTACTATAGAGACAGTAGACAGAGATGAGCAACAGAATCGAACTGCAGTTATGTGGCATGCATCTTAACCGGGAGGTTACTGAGGCATACCTGCATTGCTTCCTTTGATCTGGTATGCACCATGCTTACTGACGACAATCCCACCTCGCAAATCTGCCAGCCAGAATCGAGTAAATAAGAATGCGTTTTAACAACAGGTGTAGAAGCAAAAGCCTGTGGATTACACGCACTTATCCACCTAATGTGTCCAGATGTAAGTCCCATGCTAACAGGTGTAAAAAGGGCCTGCTAGGTACGGTAGAAAAGAAGTGCCAGCACATCATGTGAGGTAAACAGTTGAATATGGCATTCATGTTACGAAATAACCCACTAGAGATGTATGCTTGTGATTGGCCAAAGCAGAGCCTTGCTGGATTATGTTGGATTGCATGCAAAATCTGAGCCCGGTTCAACTTTTTGTTTGCAGAGCTGATGTCGCCCTCTAATGTAAATCAAGATATCATCAGCGTATAACAATATAACATTTAGTAGCCAAATGCTACCATGCTATAATAGCTAGTTAGTATGCCAAATGAAAATGTATCAAAATGTTATCATACTTATATTATATTAAAATACATTTTTACATGAAAAAAATATATTTAATAAATCTATGGGATACATTTTTAACATAATTAGAGTGATTAGCATGCTAAATTTAACTGTTAGCATATTAGCATTGCAATTTCAGCTAACCTCAAAGGTAATTAAGTTATTAGGTTTAGAGCTATCCGTCATTGTAGTGTGGAAATAAATATAGTCAGAATTAATTATTATTTATGTATAATTCATGTGTATTTATTCATTTATTCAGGGATATTTCAACGTTTACACACAGACAGATTGACTGACTGACTGACTGACTGACTGACTGATTGCCATCCCCGTAGAATCACTTTATGAGTGCAAAAATGTGTTGCATTTCACCGTTGATGTTTTCCAGTTTGCATCATGTGAGGATGAGTGGCATGTTGACACTGAAGAGAGACAAGAGGCAAGGCTCGACCCGCTGCTAAGGGTCCACTCACAAACATCACATGGACAGGGTAAGGTTAGACAGCAGCCTGCTGCTTTTCCAAGTCTCAAAAAACATTTCTCACATATCCTCTTGTCCCAGCTGAGGAATGACTTTGCTGCAACAGCGAGACAGTGATAAATAGAAGTGTTCAGGTGACTCATAGGGAAGCCTCTAACAGCTTAGAGCAGGGTGGAAGTGCAACACAGCCTTTCTTTGTGGGTCCAAGTTTTTAGTTTGTCTCTAGAGCTTTTGTGGTCCTTTCTGAGCCATTCCAACCTGAAACAAAGCTTATAGATAAGTGCTTCAGTCAGAGTTCTGGTCTCCAAGAAATATACTTTTGTTCTTAGACAATGTCAAATGGTGTCTTGTGAAGAGCGTTATGTAAAAGCCGGCTGGTAGCAGGGCTGCCTTTAACAGAAACACCATGAACGTGCATTTTATGTTATGAACAAGCCTAACAATGGACACAATAAAGGTTTATTTAACTTTATTGTATTTTTGGATCTGGTTTGTTTAAGGTAGAATGCATAAGGAAGTAGCTAGTAGTTTATTGGAAAGAGTTTAGCTAACCTGTAACCTGTTGAGATACTGTGATGGGAAAATCAAAATAAATCTGATTCCAATCCCTGGAGATTGTTTTTGTTTTGTTTTGTTTAGCAGGATATAATTAACTTTTCTGGGCTCTTTGCCAAGAAAACCATCAATGGTTTTCATCATTGTTCTCACCTGGCCAAAACAGAACCGAACTGACAGAGTAAACACTCGCTGCAGAGGCTGAATAAACAGATCCAAACACACTCAGGCTAACACAGCTTTAATTTCCAAATTACAAGCCCTGAACTGGGCTGTTTTATTTATTCATTCAAGTTTGATTCACTGGCTCAATTAACGTCTAGGTTTACATCAGGTGCTTTTAGAGCACTGATATGCTGATATGGGCTTAATTACTATTTCATGCATCCTGCTTTGATGGGAGAATAACAATAAACATCTGCAAGATGTAATTAAGGGCATGAATGTTGGGGGGAGTTTAACAGGATGTAAAGTAAGGTCAATAGTAGAGTCAAAACAAACAACAACAACAATGGCAGCCTGGGTGATTCCATCATTAACAATATAGCAGCATGTGTCACCGTGTTTGGTTATATTGCTTTATAAAAAAAGACAAAACAGGAAATTATGTTAGTTGATTCATACCGAAATGATGCTATAAAAATAGATGTTGACAATATAACCATTTGTGATACACAGGTAAGCTATGTGAATAATTCCATAACCGCTCGTCTACGTGTACGTAGATGATAGAGTTATGATGGACGTTGAAGCCTGCTTAAATGATCAGACCAGCAGACAGACCGTCAGTTTGGATAAAGCAATGAAGTGTGCACTGTGCATTACTTGCAAACCCCCAGGCGAGTGCTCGCTCACTGGATGACCTGTCCCATATTTCACCACTTACCAGGTGGCCTCACCAAGACAGGAATAACAACTCTGCAATCTGCTGACACTGTGTGGGCTGCAAACCTTTTGATTTTTGTACAACACATTTGATCATTCAGTGTTGGTTATGTGGATCTGATAAGCCGCCAACACACTGGTAAAATGGTGTTTCGTTGAAGAAATCTATTTACTGACAGTGATGCCACCCTCTAAGCTGTGCTTTCAGGGAAGCAGGGTCTGACTGGGTACCATAGTAACTAACACCGGCTTGCATCCTTTCTGAGCTTGACCTCCCACCTATTTCTCCCCACTGTGTGTGTGTCTGTGAGCTGGGGGGGGATGGGCTGGGAATGGGGGTGTATGTATGCCTACCTCTGTGCATGCATATGGGTTATGTGCACCGCAGCAGGGCTACTGAGGGGTTTGCACTGTAAAAAGCTGCAGGGTACAAAATACACTAATGGATAACAACAAAACCCTTTTTTCAAAGCAGGCTGTCAAACAATGACGTCTGAGGATGGAAAAGCACTTGGTGGCTTTTTTTGCAGCATGAAAATGGGCGGCAAACTTTTTACTCCCTAACATCATGCTGGCATACACATAGTATAAATATATAAAGGCCACTCAAAATACAGAGAACTGATAAATTATTAATGCAACCTATGCTGGACAGGTGGGAGGCAGTTTCAATGAACAAACCCAATAAACTAAATGTTTATTGCAGTCTGTATAATGTATATGTGCTCGTACAATTGTTAACTGCATTGTGTATGTGCTCCTAATGGCATCCTGAAGATGCTTCTGACTGTACTGTATATGAGGATGTGAAGCACGCCCACACATTTTGGCACAGAGATAATGTCTCATCACAGAGAGGTTGTCTGTTGCAGCTCTTATACACAATGCGGGATAACATACGGTGAAATGGAGTGATGAAAGAGTGAAAATGACAGATTTTCTGCTTTGATATCTGTTTAAAGGAGCTCCTGAAGGTGGTGGGCGTGTGTGCATTCTTTGATTTGTTCGTGCATTTCACTCCAGGCCTTTCGCAGAAATCCAGGGCCTTAACAGGCAAAAAAAACGCTTTGCTTCATTTGCATGGAATTCATTGCATATTTTTTATTTATTTATTTTTTGATTGGGATCGGTGACGGCTGATGAATAATTTAGTCCGCTTTTCTATATCCTCTCCAGGGTCACGCTGAAGGTCTACTTTCCAAAAAACTCCCTATTATCTCCAGCTGACTGCATTAGCGCTGCCACAGCGGAGCCCCACGCTGAGAGCCTCCTGACCTTGCTGATGAAGGAGTTCTGGGGTAGGAGGTGACATCATCAGACGAGGACAGGCTCCAGGCATTTCTTAAGAGCGGCGCTTTGTGGCTTTATCGCAAACTGGCATACAAGTTTGGACGAGTGTTTCTTTTTTTTTTCACGCAGTAGGTAAAAAATGTATCTTTTAATTATTTCTTTTTTCTTTTCTTTTCTTTTGCCCCACAGCTTAAGAAATCCCTTCGTATTCATGATAAAAACAATGGCAGTACCCAAACTTTTCTCTTTTGAAGGAGTGATTAATCAGCCCCATCCATTAAATTAAGTCAAACTGAAATTAAAATGTGTTTTTTTTTTTTCCCCAGTGGGCAACTGTCAATCACAGCTGTCAATCAACACCCACACGTTAGACATCCACGTTACTATAAGTTTTCAGATTTTATTAACAGAGCAATCATTTCCAAAATGACCCACCAGCACTGTTGGTGAATGGGAGTCTATTGGAGCAAGCTGGCATAGCAACCATCAGTGGTATTGCTTTTTTTTTTTTGCATTGGCTATAATTGGGAAAAAACACAGCAGTGTGTGTGTGTGTGTCAGGAGCTGCAAATGAGTCATCATAACATGAACAAAAAAGCTAAATCTACTGAGAATCTGCGCTAATGTTAGCAAGCTAAGCGAACTACTGTCTACTATCCTAAATGTGGAAGAGTGAATTTTGCAAAGGGACAAATCACTAATGGTTGACAGCTAATGCTATGTGGGCACAGTATGATGTTCTCCCGTCATGCACCATAGAAGTTAGCACGTCTGCTAACGACGCTGGCTTTCAGCTGTCAATCAACCGATGTCATAAAAAATGCCCACCCGCAGGCTTGAAGCTTTTCCACAATTATTCCCAATCAACAGTTTTATCCTCTTAGAGGGGAAAAATGATCACTGTTGTTGTAGAATCAGTATATTTCCTTTTGACAAAATGTGAGAAGAACATAAATCTTATGATAGATTTTTCCTGATCTGACAACATTCTTGAAAGGCCTCAACTTTCAGTGCCAATCATGGAATCAACAGCGGTGTTTCAGATACACTCTTTGAAGAAAATGAAGTTGCCCCGCAGCATTTATTTTTACACAGAAACCAGACAAAAATCCATCTGTACAATTCCCCCCTATCTCATGCCCTGATTCACACACACACACACACACACACAGGGGGCACAAGGATGCTTTCTGGCAACCAGTTAGTTTTGTAAAATTAGCTTTGCTTTCAATAATGTTTTAGTTCCCTCCCATGAGGCCATTAGGGCTGCTGCTTAGTACTCAACATACAGCATGTCAGTGTGTGTGTGTGTGCGTGTGTGTGCGTGATGTCGAGAGAGAGGGATTGTGTACGAGCGCAGGGCTCAGCTCTCCATTATAACTGTGATTAATGGCCTAAATGAAACACAGCTTGGACGGGAGGGTAAATGATTTCTCGCACAGCCTATCTTAAATAGAGAGATTCTATTTACCGTCCTCCGTCTCTTTTCCGTCTTTCTCTGTCTCACTCACTCTTTCGTCATTCTCCTTTTTCATGTCCCTTATGAACTTGCACGTCGCCGCCCTTATGCTCATTCCATCTCAGTCTTTTTGTTCTTTTGATTTTCTATCTGTCCTTACTCAGCCATCAGCCTTTATTTCACTCACTGCCTGTTTGGTTTTTTTTTTCCCCCTTTCTGCCTCAGTCTATATCTGTCTTTGGTCTCAATTCTCACCCTGTCCGTGTCTATTTACTCCCACTTACATTGTCTCTTCTTTCACATTGCTCACTGCTGTCAATTTATTCCCAACTGTCTTGATACTGCTGTCATTTACATACTATTATCCATGCTTGTCATTTTCATTTGCCAGTGCTGGTTAAAATGCTCTGCCCCGCCACGCGCTGGGGAATTGATTGCAATAAAAAAAAAAAATTTTTGCTTTTTTTAAACAATTTTAAATTAATTATAGGAAATGCATGTATGCGTATTTCTTTTCAAGAGTTATATGACAAGATCGATATCACTCTCATGCTTGTGCATTAAGACCTGAGCTGAAGTCAGGATGGGATTAGCCTACTTTAGCATAAAAACTGGAGGTACAAGAAACCGGCTCGTGAAATATTACATATTACATCTCTGAAAGCGACATATTAACTTCGTTGTTCAACCGAACACAGCAGTAGTTAGCAGATGTTGTAATTATTTCTCAGAGAACAATGGTTTGTTTTTTTTTCCATCCAACCAGTGAATGGTTTTTCTGCTTGTGTATGGTTTAAACAGAGATACAATGTGTTAATTGGTGATGGAGCAAGGCTCGCTGTTTCCTTTATGTTTATGTTAAGTGAGGCTAATTATTCACACTTAACACAGAGATATAGGAGCCGTACAAGTCGTCCAAATTAAACAACCACATAGGTTGTTCGTACCAGCACTCCAGAACCACCCATAGGAGTGTAATATGCCGTGGTTAAGGTCTTGTTAGGTTTAGGAGGAAAAGATCGTGGTTTGGGTTCAAATGAAAATAGTAAAATATGATAAAAAAAATGTCCTGACATGATGATAAAAAAAAAAAATCTCCTGTTTAACAGCAGTAAAAGGTCCCAACGTGATGGCTAAAATGTTCAGTTAAAATGACAAAAAAAAAAAAATAATACGTCCAGCAGCAGGTCACCTGTTATGTGTGACTTAATCCTGATTATTGAGTCACACGTTTTGTACCACTGAATATTTTCACAGTGAATGCTGCTGGCACAGCAGAAAAAGATTTATTTTTATTTAAGAAAAAAAAAAAAAAAAAGAAAAATATGAAGAATATTGTGAGAAGCGGACTCACAATGTCTGCAGTCTCTGTTGGCAGCTTTGCACCTGAACAATGGAGAAAAGCAGTTATTTCTAGGTGAGATGACAAAGTGTCAACATTTGCCAGATACTGTATGTCTACCTGGATTTTGGGAACACGTACAAAATGATGCATGATTTTCTTCTGTGATTGAATGGTGCTGCCTGTTGTCTTGTTTAACTTTGTTAAAAGTGTAAAAGTGGTTATGTGTGAGTTGTTTTAACAAGCCGTGATGTTTCTTTGGTTCTTTGGAGGTGGATGGATTGTGCCAATAGTGCAAACACACCATTGATATATCACCTTTTAACCTTTATATTGCAATTGTGTCTTAATTATGCATCCAGCAGTGTTCATTTGGTGCGTGAAGTTTAATATTTAACGCTCCTTTTAGCTCTGTTTTGGTCTCCACCAACTTCAGAGTAAAATATCGGGTTCTTTAGTTGCTAAATGCTCTAATATGTTCACCAGCTAGTTGCTAACTTTGTCTGTCTGTTGTTTGGAGACGGACAAATAGTGTAAAATATTGCCTGAAAGCAGTCAGCAGTGAGGGAAAAAAAAAACCACGGTAAATTTGCATTCAAGTTAATATGCAAAAGCCTCAGTGGATGATAATCTTTAGACAAAAATATCATCAATCATAGATATTAGCAAAAATCATGTGTTTACTTATGCTATTAAAGGAGTCCATATGTTTTACATCAGTTTAATGTTGCTCACTGAACTGATCTTTCTAACGAAACACAGACTGATATGATTCACTCGCTGCTGACACCTGACACTCCTCTCCTCACTGCTGTGACAGCAGCTTCCTTGCGGTGAAGGTAAACGGCTCACCGCTGTGTGTCACCCTGCTGAAACAAGCCCTCTCTGGTCTCTGATGACTCGCAACCCCCCCATCCATCCCTCCCCTCCTCCTCCCGGACCAACAACAACTTTGATTTCTGTGGGAGTGGGGAGGGGGGCGAGGCTGAGCATGAAGGCAATGCATCAAAACGCCTTTGCAGTGCTGCTGATAACACTGTGCTGCCTCAGGAATAATAGACTTGATTGAATTAGCCATCCATTTTTCTCCACGCTCATACATCTCACAGCGGCTTGATCCCACTGGCAGCCAAGCGCTTGTGACTGAAGATTCAGAGGAGAGGGGGTGATGGACAAGAAAAAAAAAAAGAAAAAAAAAAAGGTGGGGAGGAATTCAAGAGGTGAGAGGACGAGCGTGAAAGATTAAGACCGAAATGTGAAAAAGTGGACAGCTAAAATGTGAAAGAGACGCATTATTGAATGTGTTTGAGTCGGGGTGGACGGGGTCATAATGAACGCCCAAGCCTCTCTTTTTGTCTCTCGTCCTTCAGATCTTGTCCTTCGCCAAAGACGAGAAACTGTATAATAGTGCTTTTCCCTAACGGGGGAAATGTTCAACCATCAAACAGAGAGGGGAATGAGGTCGTGACAATTAGAGACGCCCAACAAGAAAAACTCCTTCACATGAATGATTAGAGCGTGTGCCACGTTAATCAAAAAGTGTATTGAGAGGAAAGTGTGTGCTGTGGCATGTTTGAAAGTATTTCATCCAGAAACATCTGAGACCCGGCTTATAAAAGAAACACGCTATGAGGTTTCTTTGTATTCAACCCACCGCACACACTGGGAGAATATGAAACATGAAATGGTGGCCCCTCGGAGTGGAGAAAGAGGGAAGAGGTGTCACTGCGGATCATGTAAGATCCTACGGGCCCAGACTTTGAGCACCACGGCTGCTTATTAATATTCCTGTCTCACCGCGTGCTTTCGTGGAGGCTGAGATGGGATTGCAGCGATAACTGAAGTACATGGCGATGGGTGCAATCCCCCGAATTACCTGGAACCTGACCGGCAAGCTAAGCCGCCTATAAGGCAGCCTGGAAGTAAATCAATGTCTGTAATTGGTTTGTTTCCCTCCCTCGCTCATGCTCTCACTCTCTCCCTTTCGTCCAACGTCTCACGAACATAGTAGACACAGTCCCAGTTTGTCGTCTTTATTGCTGTTTATGAAAGGACGGGAAATAATAAGAGGCAGAGAGGATGACAGAGTAGGAGACAAAGAGATTTAAGAGAACTTGAACGCAAACAGTATTCTTACTCCATCTCCAACTGTAATATTACAAAATTGCTTTTTGTTTTATTCCCCCCTTATCTGTGTCTGATTTATTTCCACCTAAAGATGCAGTCTTTAAAGGTAACGTCGTGATTCTATTCACAGCTCAACAGAAAATAAGATTTTTCTAGCCTGAATAACCTGTTATTATGGCGACCGTGACAAAAAGCTGTCAGAGTGAAAAACACCTTTAAATCCACTAATTTACTTTATTAACAGCGTGTTCTGTTGCACCTCTATAATTATATCTTTTATGTCATCCTCTTGAAGGTTTGCAAATGATGAGGTTATGTTCAAAAGTCTGAAGAACTAAATGAGTGAAATGCCATCGGTTGTTTTCCATATGTTCGGTTACGTTTGGTTAAGTTCTGACTACCATGTGACTCCAGAGCAACACACAGGAGTTATCTTGTAATCTGGCACCACTATCGGCAGTAATCGGCAGGAGAGCATCGTTTGTTTGTGCTTTCCAAAGCTGTCGTGGAATATGCAAAGAAGTCATAATTACGACATGGACTGTATTTGCAGAGCTGGTAATTACATTGACTCTCACGTGAACGTGTCTTTATCCAACGCGATTAGCCTGTAGCAAAGGGAAAAGAGGTTAAAAAGATGGAAGTTCCTCACATGAGAGTGTAAACATCGTTCCTTTTGAATGCTGAAAATAGTCCGCCTTTAAAGAACCGAAGAGCTAAAAGCAAACTTGACACCTTGTATACTCATGAAATATTTATCGGTTTCAGTTTGTCACTTCGAGTGTGTTAACATTTACATCCAGTAGTTGTGGGCAAAACCACCACATCTCAGGTAATGCTGATGGGAGGCATTCAATAATTCCCTTCAGTATTTTTCCGTCTATAAAGGGAAACAGGACGTACAGTATATCAACCATTCGTTTTGTGTGTTTAAGGTAATATGAAAATGTTTGTTTTTTTTCTCTCCTACAGCCTTTGTTGAAGCAGCGACATATTGTCAGACTGTAGATTGAGGACCAGCTTTTCCAATCTCCCAACTCTGAACTCAGCCATTCAGAGAGAAAACTGACCTCAGATCAGGGTTTACAGGTTTGCTCGTGTGGTTTCTCCAGTCCTGTACACAGATAAATGGCTCGCTCCATTTTATGCCGTCTGAGGTTGAACAAGGCTGCAGTCGCGCTGAGATGAAATTGAAGAGCTTGATACGCTCCTTCACCTCTACACCTTCATTCCTCTGCATCACTTCTACCATCTGTCTCTCACTTTATCTACCCTCTCCTCCTTCTTCTTTGCTTTCTTCCTTCCATAACCCCTCTGTTTTCCCTCCCCCCCTCCCCCCCCCTCCCCTCTCTGCGCTGCCTCTATAGGTTTATCACTAGGCATACCTCTGCCTCTGCTAAGCTCTCGGGCCCTGTTGCCGAGCAGACGGAGCAATGATCCTCCAGCGAGAGCGACGCTTCATTTCTGAATGAGGTGACAACCACCTTGACGGAGCTCACGTGAGGTCAGACACGGTAGAATGAGATGCCGCGCCTATGTCGGCGTGCCTATAACACAAGGCAGAGGTGAAATGAGTGGCCACATCACTGTCTTCATGATGACTACCTCCCCGTGGGGGTGGGTGGGGTGCTAGAAGGACATGCTAGAAGACAACAGGTTATTACAAGCAGCTACTTATTTTGTAGCATTTAGCCATTATTGCTAATAGGGTTGAATGGAGAGGACAAGGAAAGAGAAAAAAACCATCCCATGCAGACATGTTAGCATCACTGTTCTTGGACATTTAGTTGTAATATGAGGCTGCTGTTGCTACTGCTGTTGGATGCTACTCTGTGATAAGCAGGCAGAGATCTGTATATCTGATTGAACCATTGATTGAGACATCTGCATACTTTGGGTCTACAGATGTTGCACTTTTTTTTTTGCATTGTGTTAAAATCTAAAGCATATTTTGCCACGCAGCTGAACTGTAAACTGCTATTTTAGCATAAAAAGGTAACTGCAGATGATAAAGATATAAAAGTTATATTACTGTTTCAATGCCCATATGCAGGACAGTTGTGTGAACGTGTTTGATTTGGTGACAGTGTCTCATTATGCATGACCACAAATGCACCCACAATAAGCACACGTGATATAAAAAAAAAATCCTGGGATAACCCTAACCACCATGTTAACTGTTGAGATATGACACACAGCAAAAACAAAAGTGCTTCACTTCTCTTCTAAAAGTTGTATTTTATGTCCAATCAGCATCATCATCCAGCTAAACTCTTTGCTTGTTTAACCTCTACGACTGTCTCCATCTTCTCCATCTTCTCCATGCAGATCTCAGTAATTAGTTTGGCGTGTACCATGTTCTCATCACGTGTGATGATGAAGGCTCAAACTACTAAAATATGTCGGAATTGTCCTTTATGATCAGGGTGGAACAATGACAAATTTACCCTTTTGTCACAAGTTGTTGTCTGCCAATTTCCAAACTCAGGATAACATTTGGAGGTGGACAGGATGACAGATATCTGCGCTTTTCTATTGATGACTTTATTGTACAATCTCTTAAAGTTTGTGTGCGTGCGTGCGTGCGTGCGTGCGTGCGTGCGTGCGTGCGTGCGTGCGTGTGTGTGTGTGTGTGTGTGTGTGTTTGTGTTTGTGCAGGGGATGTGACAACAGCATCAAGGACATAGCTACAAGGCGAGGGCCCCTGTCTCACACAGGGACATAGGTCTGGTGTAATGAGGTCTCCCCAGGCCCCACGTCAACCTGCCTGTCATACACACACACATACGCACGCACGCACGCACGCACGCACGCACACACGCACACATACACATATCAGAATCACATTAAGTCTGGCCACTGTGTTCCACTCAAGTTGTTCCATTCGTTTTGATCGATACATGGAAAGTGATCCAAGACTGGCCCGATGCTTTCTACTGACAAACAAGGGGTCCGGTGGCTGTCAATACAGGGCTATGCATTGCATTTGGTTCTGCTGCAGTGCTTATCGGGTAAGATCAGGACTCTCTGTCTCACTCTGGCCAATAATCAAACCCACACATGCCTCTTTGACCCTTTCTATAACAGCTTTTCCCATAAGAAAAATAAACAGACTCATATGCTCAAAACACACACCCTACCTACCCCTCCTCCTGGGGATAAATTAGCGCTTTGATACTTAACAGAGTGCATATGACTGTATTTGTTCTGATAGTTCCAACAAGCACGGCATTGCTGAGAGCATAAACACGCTCAGTAACACCTTAGTGATGGCAGGAACACAGAGACTCTCATCACAAGTCCTGCAATCCAATTTTCACATAATGCCGGGCGAATCATTGTTGCCAGGCAATAGCATATCGATGGTTTGCTTAACTTGGCACAAAGAGCTCTTTCTGCATTCCTCCATCGGTCTAATGGCAGCAATGGAGCTCTGTCACACCCTCGCATCATAGAGAATGGTATGATTAGGGCTTAAATGAAGGAAGCTGAGCATTGCGTTGAGTAAGGACTAAGAACTAAGGAGTAAGAACTAAAAGTATAACCGGTATTTTTTTAAACAAGAGCATTTATCAGTTAATGGTGTGCTGGTGCTATATTGCATCGAAATATCAATATCTGAATTTAAGAGCACAACTTCTTTTCCCCCCCAATAGTATAAACACGTGAATGAGCAGTTAAGTTCCCTACCAGAAATAAACAGCGCCATCTAGTGTCATTTGTGGCTAAATGCCTGCAGATGAGCAATCAGATGCTGCTGCTGCAAAGGCTGAAAGAATCAGAGATAGAAACAGCTTCAGAGCTGCGATACCCACGTTCAGACCGTTCACCGTACAGTACGCTGTCACCTGCACCACCTGGTCTCTGCCTCAGCTCTCTCTGTCTTTATCTGGTCCATAGCCAGACAAACTACATGCGCGCAAGCACCGCCGAAATCCAGCAGCAGACACAATCATAGCACAGAACATCTAAGATCAATAGCTTTCTGGGACCACAGCCAGAAACACTTGTATCCTTACTGTAGCCTGGGCTCGCTACCTGTGTCACGTAACTCATATTAACAGAGGAATACTAAGTTAGGCTGTATTAAACAATAAGATCTTTATATAGACTTTCAACTAGCTGTATTGTCAGTCAGCTGCTAGTCAATCTTCGCATATTTTCCATCTTTTCTGTTTCTTTACAGTGAAAGTGAAAAAAAAAACCCACAGTATTCATGAAAAGTGTGGATGTGATTTTTGTGTATTCAGTGCAAGTCTCGAGCAGAGATGCCTGATAGAGCTGGCTGACAGAAGGCTGAAGGAAATTCCTCCAACACCAGGATTGCAAAGGCTTTTTCGTTGCTCGTGAGGATAATGATATGGCCTGTGTCGCAGAGATGGGGGCAGCGAAGGTGGAGGTTGAGCCGAGGAAACATGTCTGTAGTTTATTACTGCCTGCAGGCGAGGCGAATCTAAGGGACCACAGACAGATCTCCACATTCTGGCTTAAAAAAGGGAAACAACAGCAGAAATAGCCCAGTTGATATGAGAATACATTTGAAGAGAGGATAGCATCTACCCACTCCCCAAACACATAAGTCACCATCTAATATAGCTTATGTTGTCCTCTGCAAAATGGTGCAAACCACAACTCACTGCAAAATCCAGGATCTGCAAGAGAACATTAAATATAAGAGTAGTCATATGGGAGCAAACGCAGTGGCCTAATATATTGCATTTTTGAATTCAATAGAGTGTAAAAGAATATTTTATAGATCTGTACTCTCAAACCCCTGTCATGATATTTGACTATACAAACCCAATCACTCTCTTAGCAGATTTCTGCTGCCACCCCAATACAATGGAGGTGAATGAGATTTTGATTGTGGTGCTCACAGCATTAAAAACAAATTAAATATACAATTAAGTAGCAAATTGTTTTTGTCCATGTGTCCCCGTTGTTCCGGATAATCTACGGAACAAGCCGTCGACAATTTTCCCATGGATTACCTCTTTTGTGGAGAGCAGGTCCAATGAAAACAATCCAAAGTAAAGTTTATGGATTATCCATGGTACTTCATCCCCAGTCCCTTCCTAGACAACCCTCTAGGGCTCCATAGGGAGGCATATGATGCACTGTCTTACACAGCAGTTTTAGATGAATGGAAAGAGAAAAGCAGCAACAAAAGCAAAAGTATGTGAGTACCTGTACTGCAGATATAACAAATGTGTAATGTGGTAACACTGAAACTGCAGCTCCTCCACCCAACATTGGAAGGAACCAGGCTTGTCCAACTTTCATCGGAGAGGAATCAATCTCCCTGCCAGTAATGAGGCAAATGGTATGGTGCTTGGTTCAGATAGCATGATTTTGTCTTTTGGGGCAGGCATTTCAAAAACAGCAATACTTGGATGAGCTTCTATCTGTTGTTCCCACATCTGTGTTTAAATGCTTCGAAAATCATACGGCCGAGTGCTACTGTACTTTAGTGGCATCTTGGACAATCCAGACTAGTGTTTGGATAAAGAACATTGGATTTCTGTCCAACTGATTGCCTCTGAAGATGGAGTTTGTTTAGCTGTCACGGAAATGGCTCAGCTGTCATCAGGTTTATACTCAGTATGGCTCTTTGGTCGCAGGATAATACGTGAACTGTTGGGAGGTACTTGCATATAAGTACTCATAGTGTACAGTAATATACCCTTAATTACACTAAAGATCACCGTTATGCAATTTGATTGGATCATTTGTTCATATTGATTCATATTTTAGATTATAAAGGAGTGATATGTAGTCTTATATTAAAATAGCATGCCTTCCAAATGGCTGGAAGATGCATGGAAAAATCCAATACCATCAATCCCTGTATGGGAAGCGTCCATTTGTTTCCCATTCACAAAGGTCAAAGGTCAGGGTCTTGTAAGTAGGAAGTGTCTTTCTCGAGGACATTCTCTTGAATTATTTGACCACTATCTATGGCCCTTTTCTATATTGAATGATGTTTTTCTTTTTAAGAATTTGCTTTGTTCCCTACACAATTCAGAAGACATTCACTTTTTGGTGGAGAGCTGCTCCCTCGTAGAGAGAACGCAAGAGAAAGACAGCAGTGAAGGCTGGGAGATGGAGAGAGAGAAAAATGAATGCCAGTGGCAGGTTTGTGAGAAAGGAGACGGGGGTGAGATGAGATTCCCCCTTATCTTTCACGGCAGTTACACTTTGTGGATTTTTATCTCAGCTGGCAGAGAGGCATGTGAGGCGCGCTTCATCTAGCCTTTAACTGATTATCTATTTGTCAACATTTCTCACCATTTCGCCTTTTCAAAGCCCCAGGGAGGTGTGGGAATATTGACTTCCACTCGTATAGAATGTAAAGTCGGATCCCAAATTGAGTGCAGAGCCTCCCCTCCTGCCAGGCCTTGATTCCGGACATTCAAGAGTACACCGGGGCTCTAAATCAGGCGCGTTTTTAAAAATCGACCTTATACACAACAATAATATGTCGATTATTGGCCGTCTCATGTATAACCTGCAGAGAACAGGCTGTGATTGAGACGAAACGCTGGCAGCGGATGGCTGGCGGAGGCTGTAAAGCTCAGGCAGCTGCAGCTCTCGGTTGATTTTACCTTCATTGGTTATTAGCCAAAGTGTCATTCCTCTGTCCTCCCCGTAACCATGTTTCTGGTCGATGTGAAACAAACAATTGAATGAGTTGAAAGGCTTAATATGATTAAAAAACGATCAGCTATGTCGGTGGCAGGAGCCAGTGTTCATAATTGGATTACTAATGGGAACGCAAATGAATAGTGGTGGGGCAAACGACGCTCTGGACAAATTGTATTTTTATTTTATTTCTATTCTGGACATATTGTAGTGGGAAATAAGCATTATAAATCATGTCACTGTCCCAGTCGTAGGGAGTCATTAATTTTTTTCAAATGAGTGAATTTCAGATAACCTCAGAGCATGTCCCTTTAGAAATGAATTCCAGGACAATAAGGCCATGTCTCATTAATTTGATGAAATGAATTATTTTTCCAGTGCAGACTGTCCATTCCTGTGGCCACAGTGAAAATGTGAGGGGACTGGTTCAAGCAAATACCTTACCTTACCTCTTGTGGTATTGAGCCACGCTGGTAGGTTTGGTTTTATTTGTATTTGTGTGTTTATTTGTTTTGAGATACTGTCTAGAAAGAATAACAGCACTACTCTCCCTAAAACTACAATTTATCTGTTTTTTTAGCCATGTTAGCGATGTGGCCCCTCACCAGATTATGGGAAGTATTATGGGATGAATGGCAATTACATTCATTACAAACATTCATGATCCCCAGAGGATGAATCCCCCTGACTTTTCTTTCCTCTAGCGCCACCAGCAGGTCAAAGTTTTCAGTTATATTTGTATCTGCCAGGTGGATTGGTGAATTTGCTTTAGACATTCATGGTCCCCGTAGAATAACACTTTTCTGAAGACTTTTCCTTCTTGCGTCACCATGAGGTTAACATTTGTGAAACACTTTCATTTAATTTCCCTTTCCGGAATGAATTGTAATAACTATATAAAGACTATTCATCTAGAGCCATTATCGCGTCAAAGTTTACATTTGTCCAGTACTTTGGTTACAGACCAAATACTGCAGGACCTCAGGTGAAAAGCTAGCTAACACTGGCACATTTAAAAAATGTGCCAGTCAATGAGTCATGAGAGATGACGTGAAATGATGCACCTAAGAAACTAATGCCATTCCCATTAGCCTCAGCTGCGTTTAGTGCTAACTAGCAAATGTTAGCATGCAAACATGATGACCATGATAAACTTTTATACCAACTAAATATGCTAACAGCATGTTAGCATGTCTTAGTCATTGTAATCACAGTCAGGCTATCTGTTTCCCGTTGCTTTATGCTAGGCTAAGCTAACCACATCCCGACTCAAACTCTGTGATTAACACACAAACGTAAGATTAGGATCGATCTTCTCATCTCATTATTATATATACAAATTTTAGAAAAATGTTGATCTATTCTGTCACAGGTGTAACTCTTACATTCACCGTAGCATTGCTGACCTTCTTTGAAAGGTCAGTTGGTGCATCCATCACGTATATGTTACATCACACCTGCTCTCTACATTAATCAGAACCAAGAGTAGGAGTGACAGCCACCTGCTTGATGTCAGAAGGGACAAACGCGCTGAATAATAACACATATGGACATAAACACGGGATGATGATGTGATAAGACACATCATAGATATTACATGGATCAAGTGGGAAAATTCCTGACATGCTGAAAAAAACTCAGCTGCACTTCAATAAAGAGATTCTTGTAGTGAGTTGACAGTTCCTCAATGCAGGACGATCCACCCCAAATTATGCAATGATATTAAACTTGACGATGTATTTTTCAATCTAATATTGTGTCAAAATTCTTGTTATGACCCTTTAAGGGCTGCAAGGAATATGATGGTTCCAGAAATAAGATTAGTTTTGGAGCAAATGACCACTGCAGACTGGACATTGTGCTTTCTCATTTCCTTGAGTCCCATCCTCCTCACACCAACCCAATCACCGTGACGACCTTGAAGAGGACAGTTTGGCCATAAGACCCGTTTCTCTTTTTTTCTGCTCCACTCCATCTTCCTCCATCCATCCCTCCCTCCCTCTTTCTCTTTTAATCCTCCTCCGCTCTCGCACACCGTCTGATTTATATGACTGGGGTGAAGACAATAGCCACTCAGAGTGGAGGATGGGAGTCGAAGGGGAGAGATTTCATTGGCGTCACCACTTTCCCAGGGTGGGTTGAAGTGGAGTGAATACAAGAGCCACCAAGGCTTGCAACTATAAACAGTCACAACCTTGGAGGTAAGATCTCTCACGACGACGTCTGATTGGAGAGATGACCTTTGACCTCGAAGAGATGCCCTGGTTGAATGTATATGTTGCGTGTAGGTGTGTATCCGTAGAAAAGCTACAGACAAGCGATTTAGATGAGGAGGAGAATGCAAAAATCATTTCTTACTCATTCTTAGTTGTAGATCAAATTTATCTAAACTACATCTGTGTCACCTTCATTCATCTATGTGTGTATATGGGCTCTGTTTTGTTGTCAAGGCTGCTTTCATTAAAAAGCAGGAATCTGCCTTTAGGGGCGAGATCTAGACCCTCCTGAAAGCTCAATTGGATTGAAGTAAATTATTGAATTGTACATTTGTATTCCATATCTGAAATAATGCAGCGGTAAACCACATTATCAGCTGAAGTGCTGATAATGATTTCAGCTTGGTTTTTATTCTCTGAATTGTGGCTATTCTGACTAATGGGGTCACGCTAACTTTGTACTCACCAGCTCCATTATGGAGATTAGGGGAAACTCAACCCTGGATCAAGCAGGGTCAGCCTCGAAATAAACTTTTACATAAATCATTTCAACAAAAACTTGTCTCCAAAGTACAAACATCGGCCCGTGGATTTGGTTTTATAGCAGGCTGCATGCTACTTTTAGGGCAATTTTCCCGACTAACCAAACTAGCTGTCTATGCAGTAATAACAAATATTTAGTATTTATAGTCTCCTTAACTGTATTAATTGTTTTGTATCAATTGTAATAAAATTTAAAAAAGTTGGAAAATATCATAATTTCTCTTTACAGTAATCAGAAATGGTACAGACATTACCAGTACTGGCTGTGTAGGTGAAATATAATGCAGGCATGTTTGTTATTGGGGATACACAGTGCGCAGAGAGCAGGAAGAACGGGGACGGTTGATTATTGGCCACACAGGTTGGGGTTTTTACTTTTGTCTTTTAGAAAGTCAGATTAAGTTTTAAAGCTTCAAGATAAGAACGTTGTGGCCGGACAATCAATCAGGTTTAGGGTTAAAAAGGGCTAGGTTGGGTCAACGAGTGTAATACAGGTGTAATTCATGTCTTGTGCATGTGTAGTAAAACAAATGTGTGTGTACACATGTCTGGGTGGCTGCGTACGTGTGTGTAAGTGAGTCAGGCCCCTCAGGGATAAACAGGTAGAAAAGTAACTGCTTCCCTGAAATACACTCTATCAGTTTAAATGCAGCCCTCCAATTTCCACCCCAGGTCGGGAGAAGATAGCATCTCTGATTTGAAACCTCGGCTTCATCGACTCCACATCCCTCACTTGTGGCCAAGGCAGTGTAAACATTTAATGAAACGACTAATCCTTCTTATAAAAGTCGAGCAGGTCCCTTTTTACTCCACCAACAGGTGATAGAAGCATAAACGAAGCGGTGCCCGATGGAGAAGGAGAAACAGGGATGAGAGGAGAAGCTGTAATAGGGATCTGGGTGCTGTTTGGGAGTCTGGGTGGGTGCGGTGGGGGTTGACTGTTTAAACGCTCGCAGACGCCCATGCGTGTCGAGACTGCCAATCCTCTGGGAAATCAGGGCCCGGGAAGCCGTCAGGCTCCCTGGAAAGATCCCCGTTTCTAAGCGCAGAGATCTGACATTTTGAAATGTGAGGCAGCCAAACCACCTGCCACATCGAAAGGTTTGATATGAGCCTCTGATGAGACAGACAGGGATGGGAAATGGGTCTCATTTGTTAAATCTTTAGATCACATTGCTCCCTTTCTCCTCCTCGTTCCTCCCTCTTTCTCATCGCCTTTCTCTCCAGATTTATCATCATTGAGCTATAACTTTTGGAAGTGTCTGGATATCTCTGTAATGAGAACAACCCCCTAGATATTATTGATCTATGTCCTCAATTACCTTCCAACTCTCAATTATTTAATACAGTTCCAGCTCCTTTACTTCCAGAAGTTGTTCAAAGGGAACAGAAGCAGGTTTAACTCTCCAATCGTGCCTCTTCCTGGCACAGATAAAGTGTTTCTGTGCTACATGTCTTATCTGATTGATTCCACGCTATAATGTAATCTCCAGGGTCTTGGTTTGTAAAGTAAGCATTTCCCACACTACCAAGGTGACCAGGTCAATTCATAATGTCTCTGCCACTATACGTGTGTCTTTAAAAGCAAATTTATCGTTTTGCCTTTGGAACAATTTGTATTATTACTGAGGCTATGTGACAGAAAGCAGGACTCAGATGATCGTGATGTGTGGTTATAATAAATATATATATATATATAGGCAGGAGTTGATGTGAGTTGAGTATGAGCCAAGTGCCCAACAGTAGACTTGACTTTATTGAAATCCTTTGCATGCTAAATGGAAATGACGCAGCATCCTTTTTCCTAAGAAGTCAGTCAAAATGTTGCACCCCAAAGTGGAGGTTGAGTGAGCTCCTCTTCTCACACCTTTTACAGGAAGAGTGAAGAAAAACAAGTTCAGGCTGTTTCGAGTGTAAATGTCTCACGGGCATAATTCTTGAAGAATTTTATTTGGTTTGTTTTCATCTCTTTCAGCTACCCTGAGGTTTGGTATATCATATAACAACTCAAAGGAGTTTTTTTTTTTTTTTTTTTTATGCTTGCTCGAAATGTTTTATGTGTATCGATCTGACTCACGTCCACATGTAGTTTACAGTTGTCTCTTGCTTCTCCATCTGGATCCTAAAATTGACTTGAAAAAAACTTGAGCCACTGACTGATTTGGTAAAGAATGGCTGTAATAATTGCTCCAAATTAAAAAATCTCCAAAAAAACACACACACACACAGGTGCACTTTTTGCATTCAAGTAGCCACAAAAATGACAAATTGCTAACGACTAAATCATTTGATATTGACAATGCGCTAAGCTAATGCTGACGAATGAATGTTGGACTAATATTCTTCAGGTAGCCAGAAACACAACTCGGAATGAATGCGAATGTTGTTCTGTGTCTTTTTTACCATTTACCATCTAATTGCACTGGGATCAATGTTATGACCATATAAATGATCATAGACATACTGGCTTTAAAAGCTGCATTATTATGATTTATATATATATTCATACATATGTATATGGAAAGATGGGGGTGGAGTTTGTACAACCAAAACAATCAGCTGAAAGATGCTAAAAAGCAATGCAGAGCTGACGGGAACTGCCGAGTCAGGTGGTGGTTTTCTGTTTGTTTGTCACTATGAGCGTCAAGTTATACATAGTCATTTTTCCCCATTGTTGATATAAACATATTCACTGGTGCAGCTTTAACGTCAAGCTTGATGCACAATCATAACACACACACTCAAATATAAGTGAGTATGTAATGTCTGGAGTTTTAGGCATTTATCACCGTTCAAACTACACATCACTAAAAAACAAATGTCAACGTGATCCACCACGCTGGAGAAAATAAGCTGTTAGCATTAAAGCAGAGGTGATAACGTCGCTGCATTGCAGTGTAATAGTGCAGACTTGGAACTTTCACATCGGTGACAGATACCCAGCTTTAAGAGGCTGTTGCTTGGTAGCCAAATCGTGGTACGCATGTGTGTGAGGTGAATGCATTTTATGTGTGTGTGTGTGTGTGTGTGTAGGGGTGTATTTTGAGGGAGACTGTGTGTCTGTATAAAGAATCTGTCTGAGAAAATTACAGGGACCCTTTTGAGGCCTTAGGAGGTATTTTTCACTGATGAATTGAATGCTTATCTTTAGATATCATATGTGTATGATGTCTATCTGTGTGTGTGTGTGTGTGTGTGTGTGTGTGTGTGTGTGTGTGTGTGTGTGTGTGTGTGTGTGTGTGTGTGTGTGTGTGTGTGTGTGTGTGTGTGTACCATATGTAAGCCTCGTATATGCGGGTGCATAATGCATTTTAGATGTGACTAATCAGGCATTTTCCCAAAGTGAAATGATTTAAAAACTACATTAGTGTTATTGTTTTTTTTACTACTGGTTAAACAGTGCAGTGTGTTTTCTATGCAGTGCTTTCAGGCAGCTGTGTTTGAAAGATGACTGGCGCCCTCTAGCAGACAGATTTATGTGCACAGACGCTGTGCGGGCCCATTAAAATGAGAAGAATCACTCTAAATGCATTGTTTGTCAGTATTACTCATCGTCACTATACACATTGGAACTCACTGTAGCCCTATTTAGGAGGTTACTTTAGGATTTGGGTAGTAACTGTAGTTGTAATAACCCTAGAGATACCCACTCTCTCTCTCTCTCTCTCTGCTGGCTACGAGGAAGACACCGTAATCATCTCCATTTCATTCCTATTTTCTTGTAATTTCCTGCAGCAGATGCCTTGCAAATGGCGGAGAAATCACTTTAAGCCATGAAGGGCTCCACTGACTGAAGTCGTGTTATCTGCAGCATCTCCCAGTTAATCACGGGGCTTAATAAGTCGTGAAATCATTCATAGTGTGACTAGGTTGCAGTTTCAATACGCCTGCTACCCAAGTGGATAGAAGAGGTGTGGGGGTCACTGATCTGTGTGTCGTGCAGGTATCAGACATCACAATTACAGATCGACCACGCATAGCTGAGCCAGAGAAGAGGTAAAATACAGCTGAAGGAGGGAGGAGGGAGGGAGGGGACGTGCAGGCACGTTGTGAGTAGTTCAGATGAATATTTGCATGTCCTGACACATTTGCCCATCATCATTATTCTTAATAACCTCAGCAGTTTGAGATACTTCAGATACTATAGTCACTTCAGATGAGCAAATTGAGATTTCTCTTTGAATAATTTCAACTGTGTGTGTGTGCGTGTGTGTGTGCGTGTGTGTGTGTGTGTTTCAGTTTGAACTTTTTTTCTTTACTTTAAGTTGCCCCACATTTGATAGTTTTAATAAATTCATCAAACCATGGTCTGGTGAACTATATCGTCTCCTTGTTGAGTCTGTGAATATTCTCATTTATCCAGGTCATAGTTTTCTCAAGTAGATCTTCCTCGTCCAATCACATTTCTGGTCATTCTCTCCAGTTATAACATTTTTAATTAAATGTATTGTTATATTTTTTATTTATTTATATTTATTATTTTGTGTATATGTATATGTTTGACTGTTATGCAGAGACAATCTGTAAATATAGTTGACCCAGTTATACTTGAATAAATAAAAATATGTAAAATATAAATTATTAAAACATTTTATAAAAAAAGAGTGTGTTTGAACTTATGACCTCTGAACTCTGGCTCAGACATTGGATCACCAATTAATACAATTTTGTGCTACTCAAAGTTCATCCATAAGCCTGTACACTGTTCTCACGGGGACTTCTACTCTTCCAAAGAAAAGTGCTGAAATATGCTTATTACCAATTTAGTCTGATGCACGTGTTATCAGCTAGGCTACTTCTAAAACCTGAATATTTTTTTGTGTCCATATCTTTGTTTGAGTCTCCAGAGGCTCCAGGTGGGAAATTTACGCTGTGCGTGTGAAGGCAGCACGTTGATATGAGGCCCCTGGGATCCCACTGGAGTGACGTGGAGGGAAATACAGGCGGGGCTTACGCACAGGTGAACACCGCACAGGTGTAAAAGTTGGGGAAATGTGCGTCCTGAAAAACAAGTCAAACAGTTTAGCGGCGCTGTGCTGGCTCTCGCCTCTCCTCCGGTATGGCCCACAGCTGCGTGGGGAACTGCGCTCCGTTATTTTTCCTCGCATTAATCTTTGATGCAGCTGGTCTGGTTGTACTTCTGGTCGGTATTTTCGGCAACCTGCATGTGAATGGCCGCTTCTACGGGGACTTTCTCATCTACACCGGTTCGATTATCATTTCCCTCAGCTTGGTGTGGTGGGTTCTGTGGTACACGGGGAACATCCAGCTGTACGCGGGGGACAGGAGGGGCTCCCTGGATATTAACTTTACGCACTGGGCCAGGAAGCTCTCTGAGAGGCTCTCCAAAGGCGGCATAAAGCCCCTGGAACACGGGGAGGAGAAGAAGAAGAAGAAGAGCATGGGGAACGGGACGCTGCGCGTCGTTGCGCCGTCTCGGGTCACTTGGGAAGGTGGAGAAATGTCGGGTCACGACAACAGAGGGTTTGATGGAGGGACTGAATGCGCTCCAGCTGACAGAAACGTGGAGTTGGTGGTGGTGAAGAGCTCGGACGTGGCTCCGCAGGCGGCGGGTAACAAAGCAGAGAGGCTTCTCTGACAGGAGACGGTGCGTATGTTCAGCCTCATCACCTTACCTCCACCTCAGCATCCTCCCTGTCTGTTACTGCTCTAACTTTCTCTGTGTAACGCTGTAACGTCCTTAGGCTCCCGGCACCATCATCATCACGTTACGCGGTTTGTGTGATGTAAAATGTATGATCCTCTGAAAGTTTAGGCCCCGTGGAATCAACAAACAATCATAACTGAAAGTCATAAATATTCAGCACCTGCCCTGGTTTTCACCCTCTCTGTCAGTCTGCTGTTTTGCTTGTCATTAGCTGCTCACTGCCACAGCTGTAACGCTTTCATCATTACTGTTGGTATGGCAGACCCCCCCCCCCACCCCACCCACCCCCCATCCTGCTCTCAACCTGGTCATAATTATGAAATGTCTCACATTATTGTCAGAAATTAGATGACACCCGCAGCGAAGCCCATCTAGAGGAATGGGCACCCTCACGCATAGCCGATACCCCCAGGACTCAGCCTGTTCACCGGGCTCATGAATATCTGTAATAATAATTAATTTTTTTTTTGCTTTCCCCGGCTGCTGTGAGAAAGAGGCCCGTGGCAGCTTTTAATTAATGAGCCTGACCGTTTCTGCTCACCTTCACACTTCTGCATTATTTTAGCCGTCAGTTGCCTTGTAACAGGGTAGCAAGCCAACACCCTTCGGGGGCCAAAAAAGTCACAATTGCATTTTTAATGGAACTCAGCGGTGCTTATTGATCTGCTGGAACGGAGTGCAGTAGGTATAAGGAGGTAAGCCTCCGAATGCAGGGATCATAAGTCTGCACCGTGCGCAGCTACTCCATCTAAGTTCCAGGTAGTTAATTTTAATAGGCTGCGGCCTTGTTCGCTTATAATCTGACCTGGCTAATGATCATGAGATATGGAATTGTATGAAAGGGTGTGAAAGAAAGAACAAACACTGCATACTGAACAATGAACTGTAACTGTTTTTAAATTTGAGGAAAATAAGTGTTTAGAGTATACTTAAATGTGTCATATAAAATACTCCAAACCTGCTTAGAATTGATATGTAGCACGAATTAGTACACAGCTAATGTTTCACAGGCTGTTTTTTTGTTTGTTTGTTTTTTGGGTTGGTGTGTACAGTATGTCAGTATTTCTAATCTTAATGGGGTTTTATCACCGGGATACTAAAGAATACAGGCCCCCGCCTAAGCACAATATTGCGATTGTGGCGGCACAACCGCGTCTGTGTGTCGTTGAGTCATAAAGTGAAATGTTTATCAGTTTTGATCAGTCGACACCGGCTCGCATGGATGAACGTTGGAACGGCGAACAATACGCTCATGTGTTGAGCAAACACAAATTGCCTAGCGCGCAATAAAGCGGTGCCATTAACGGCCGGGTGCCATGGAGACAGATTAGCTTTTGGTTCGAGTGATGCATGTGTGTGTTCACGTCGTCGTTGCGCAACGAGATTGTTTATTGCCGGTAAAGACGGACGGACGGTTTACTGTAATGTTTCAGTTTGAAATATGATGGAGGAAGATGCTAGAGGAAGTAACTCCACATTTGTTTGCTTGTTTTATGAGAGTGAGATAAAAAAAAAAAAAAAAAAAAGATTGATACCACACTTGTATGGAGTCAGTGCGTGGTTAGCTTAGCTTAGCTTAGCATGTGCGAAACGGCTAGCTCTGTCCAAATATTGAAAAATGTGCGTCCTGTCACCTCAAACGACAACTTTATGGGGTTGTGTTGTCATTTTTTTTCATAGTGAACAACAGTCAGACAGTAACCAGTGGCTTCCTGGAGGGTTTTTTTCACATTCAAGTTGTAAAGTTTGATAGCTTTAATCACTGGCTGTGTTGAGCGACCCTGTTTTAAACCGCGTTCACGAGGAGAGTGCGTACGAACGCCACCGTCTCGTGGTCTTCTCGTGGTCGTGAACACCACGAGAAGACGCCACCGTCTCGTGGCGTTCTCATGGTCGTGAACACCACGAGAAGACGCCACCGTCTCGTGGTGTTCACGACTTCGGAAGCGGTCGTTTTGAGTTCAGGAGTATCGACGTGTCGCTGACGTTTCCAGAAATGGTCATGGAAGGTCATTTTAAGATGGATGGCAACAAGCTCGCGGGTTCCCTTTTTTATTTTGTCAAGAAATCAGTCAGTTAATACTAAAACCCAAACGTGTTCGTCTCTACGTTTGTTTTTGTACGGTTTAAACAAATCTTAAAAAGTGGCCGGTAGGTTTGTTTTTGAACTTTAGAAAGGCTTACATGGCATTAGCATTACACGCAGCCTGTAACCCCAATGAGCAGTATAGTTTCTGTAAAGAACATTTCCCAACAGCACTTTTTTCTACTGCATTTCTTTTTTTTATTCATATCAGTCAGGAAACGAAATATTTCTCATTACACAGTATATATTCACAGATTTATGCCTGCTACTTTATTTCCAGGATCTCACCTTGTTTATTGATGTTTTCCAACCATGTACCTTTTTAATGTACACAATACAATTCAGAGAGAAAAAATCCATCAACGCATAATTTTTTCATGTATAGTCTTTATCCTCCGAGCATATTACAAGAAGTGATTTTTCAATCGGATACAGAGAAATGGAATTACATCTTACACCCTACAGAACATATTAAAAAAAAAAAAAAGACTTCAATCTCTGTTTAATAATTGAGTTTTTCCTCTCCCTTATCATTGATTTCTGTGGTTATTTCCGTGTCATTTGTTTGATTTGAAACCTGTGCAAATAAGTTAAACCCTTCCTGTCTCTCTTCTTCTTCTTCTTCTTCTTCTTCTTCTTCGCAGGTGAAGCCTGACTCTCCGGTTTGATGGACAGGTGCTGCTTTCTAAAAAAAACCTCCAAAAGGCTGGAAACCTTTTATGAACTGAAGTCACTTTTGTTTTTTAAATAAAAAGGAAAGACAATTTCTTAATCAGGGAAAAGTCCTGCTGTGGGCTGTGCACAGAGGAAGAAAAGTCTTAAACATGTACATAGCAACATTTTTTTTTTTATTATTTTTTATGTGCTGCTTTTGTGGCAGATGTAAATTATTTTTCTTGGAATAAAGTTTACAGGTATTCGGACGTGGTTGTTGTTTGACTCTGTGTGACAGTGGAGCAGCACGTTATGGCTGATACTGTTTGATGATAACAACACAGTAACGCCCATAAAATGAGTTGCGCAAGGGACGGTGTTCCTTCTCTTCCTCGTCTGGGTTCTGGTTTTTGTTGTTTAATAACTTTCATACGTGTCACAGGAAGTACATATTTCTTTTCCCCCCAGCTCGTTGTCATGTTTCTGAACAGTGTGCACGGCGCACTTGGTGTTCTCCCACTACTTACTATCATGCAAAGAGACCAAAATACAACGCCAATGTTTCTTTAAAAATATTCCAAATCCACCTGCGGGCCTGAGATAAGACCTGGATCTGTGGATGCTGCAACGTATAATATGTTTTATAAAAAATGAAGCCGTGTCAAAACCACATCCAGCATCAGAGGCGGGAAAAAAGAAATCTCTCGTCGTCATTAAGAAAACATATTTCTCCTCTGTCAGACAAAAAACAACAAACAAACAGATGTAGATATAGAGAGGAATGCGACCCGTGTGTTTAAACTCTCCCTTCTCATCCGCTCAGACTGACAGGCGGCAACGAGAAGAGCAGCAGCTCGTTTTCTTCCCAATTTATTTCAACTCTTTTAACATTTTTCACATGTACAGATAAAGCGGAAAAAGGCAGCGAAATAATTGCTCGAACATGGATTGCACTGCCTATCTGGGGCGCTGCCTGCTGTTTTTCTTCATCGCCGTCTTCCTGGATGCAGCAGGCCTCATCCTCTTCTTCGTGGGCATTTTTGCTCCTGGGATCAGCTTCTGGGATTTCTTCGTCTTCTCGGGCCCGCTCATCATCTTCCTCAGCCTGGTGTTCTGGATCTTCTGGTATCTGGGAAACCTGGACGTGCCGGCGGAAGAGTCACTCCCCAAATGAAACTCGTGGCTTCTTCATTTGCAGAAGAAAGAAGGTGGAAAGTGAATCCAAAGCTGCAGTTGCAGGTGCATCATCTTTAACTTCAAAGAGTCCAGACATTTAGTTTTTGATCATGTTTTCCTTTAACAAAGCTCTGTTCTTTTCCCTTAAAGGTGATCTCTCTCTGATGAAGGATGATGGTATATTTGCTTCACTACTTGAATCTGATGGGCATCTGCACGCCAAACACCTCAGACTGCTTTGTCATGCGTTACATTCAATGGATTTTTTTTTGTGTATAAGAAGATACCGGTATGTTGTTAATTTGTTGCCAAATCCTGTGAATTCAGGATTTTTATTTTTATTTTTTCCTTTTTGGATATTTTATTCTGATGTCAAAACGTCTACCTTTTATATTTCCAAATTCCCACTTCACTTTCACCTTGATGCCGCTGTTAATGGATTTTACTCATTAACTTTTTTCTTTTTTTTTTTATTGATTTTCTTCTAAAGCTGTTGTTCCCGATCGACAGTCTCCGTGGTGATTTTCCTGTTGTGAAATCTGAGTATTGCCCGTTCAACCCATTGAGCAGAAAACCAGTCAAACTGGGTCCATTAGCTACTGGGACAGTGAGTGCTCTCATTTTACAAGAAAGGGTCAGTATGAGGAGGTGAAGAGAGAGAGAAGAAAAAAAAAAAAAAAAAGTTTCCATCTGTGAAATATCATAACATAAAAATATGGCGATATCCAACTTTTGGAAGGTGTTTGTACAGATTTGGGTGTGATGCACGTATCTGAGTATAATCTTAACATGAAGTATGCGGTACAGCTGGTTTCTGTTGCTGAAGCAGACACACCCTATTGACACTGTGGCTGATATTTAACACCATAATAATTCTCGGCCTTAACGGCACCAACCACTAGAATAGATCTTCAATAAGAGAGACAAACAAAGGTACAATGGCCAAAACAAAAGAAGCAATTTCTAATTTCTACACTTAATTTCCTGATTTCTACACATGACTGAGATGCAGTGTTTGCTTCTGGGAAATCATTGATTTTTTTAAAACGTAGTTACAGTGTCATATATTTGCCCAATCCATATTTTCTCTGCTCTTCGTTCCGTTTCCCAGAAGCTGTTGTGTGTTCAAGGAGTTTGGCTCACGCATCCATTCAGCCATAAGACGAGTATTTGAAAATGTGTCAGCCGTCCATTATTAATTCATAACTGTACATCTCTGCAAGAATGACTCGTTCGACATGTGATTCTGAGGTGTCACAGTGACTCTGCCTGGTCATCTGTATCCAGGGGGCTTCAGTTTCCACCTCACACCTAACTTCGTCTTTCCATTACCTGTTGGCATGAGCAGTACGCACACACACACACACACACACACACACACACCAACACATCTACACCTGCCCTGGGTCCACTGAACATGACACTGTTTGACTCGGCGCTGGCGGTGACAATGAGGACGAGGATTAAGTTGTGCGTCAGTGTAGTGTTTGGGTGTTGTGGTTCCTGCCAGCACTTCACACTACACACAGCACAGGTGTGCTCAGGTATTTGATCTGATGGTATTTCAGTACAATGGTTGGAAGACCCACTGACGCACTGAGCTTTTTATTTTATTTTATTATTTTTACTTAAGTAAAAATAATTTGACTTAAAGCGTCAAAAGTAAAATCACTCATGATGCAAAAAGGCTCCTTTCACAGTGTTAATGTGTCACAGAATTGGAATTATATTACATGATGCAGTAACATGTAACAGCATGTTAGTGGATCGTATTGTGAATACTTTATATTCTGTTGGATAGTTGAATCTGTCATCATGTTACTTTACTGATCACGTGTTTTTTTGTTATTTTTTAATTATTAATTTAAAATAGCTGTCAGATAAATATAGTCGAGTACAAATTGCAGTATTTCCATCTGACAGGAGCAGAAAGATATACAGTACAGTTACAGTCAAGAACTGTACTTAAGTATAATATTGAGGTACTACTTTCTTTACATTTTAGAAGGAAATATTGTACTTTTTACTGCATTGTGTCACTGTTTCATACATTTATTTGACAGCTGTAGTTACAAATAATTATAATTGTGCTATTATTACTTTCCAACACTGGTAAAGTCTAAATGTTTTCTCATTGAGGAGCTAAAACGGGTTGGGGTCTGTTATAGTAAGTTAACCTACTGTCTATTATTTTTCATGATCAGTCTCATTAGATGGGTTTAGTTCTTTGAAATATCAGGCATCACTTGTGCCAGTTTTCCACTCTTCCTTCCACCCGGTTCCACCCTCATCACACCCATATACATCCAGTCTGTAAAACCTGATATGGATACGGTCTATTTTCTCACCACTTTGACTGAATTGTTCAGTTGTGTTTCGTGTGAATTAGCTTCTCATTCAACCCTCAGTTTCCCTCTCAGTAGCTCAATGAGCTGCTGACTTGCTAAAAGTGTTGCGTTATTCCGGTTTCAGTGGAGAGCTGCTGTGTGTCGCGTTGTTTGCATGAATCCTAGAACACCGCTTACTTTACATAAGTATAGACAAGTAATGATCCATGATTTATTTATTTATTTTTACTTGTTATGATGATGCATGTTTAAAATATAAATGATCTGACTCTCAAATCTAATGTTACTTCCAGGCAATAGAGCTTATTTTCATGCTATTTGCAATACATATAAATATATTGTCTAACTGTTTACATAGCTCTATATGATATGAAACCTGTAATAATAATACATTTAAATTAAAAATAAAAAAATCATCCTTGCATCACAATAACTAAACAGCAGGTGGCAGCATTGGTTTGATGTTTCACTGCAACTCCTGTATCCTTCTTATCCTCCTCTTAATAATAATAATAATAATAATAATTCAGAGAAAGTTAGGATCCCAATGATTCACTGATGAAAATCATAAAATTACTGAAAGGTCTGAACAAATCTAGTAAGTGGACCTTGAGTTGAGATTATTTAGTCAAACCTGGATGGTTTCTCTGAAGTTATAGAAATATTACTCCACTCAAATCATACTGAGAGAGACAGAAATGAAAGAAAAAAAGCACGTGTTTCATAACCTCCATGTAGTCCTGAATGTAGCCCGGGTTAAATATGATGATGTCATCTGCACAGAGCACGTGTGACATGGCGCGTGGGTTTTCTTTCTAGGATACGGACACTGGCTTGGTAGGAGAACACTGACAGCTGGTGGCATCTGTGGAAAGCTGCCTCTGTGAGGCTGTCAACACAGTCTGAGTGATATGATATGCATTCTTTAAATCACACACACACACACACACACACAGCGTGCACAGCGTGCACAGCGTGGTGGCTGTTGTACTACAGTTAGTAAACTAACCCGCCGCATGGAAACACTGGCTGGATCTATGAAGGGAGCCGGATTCAACATGTATATGTATATGTATATTATATATCATTATTCTAACTACATTTTAACCACATGGAACAAATGTATCAAATACATATTTCAAATGTAAATACATTAAGATATATGTAAAAATAAAAAAATATTGATTATACATGTAACTGTTTTCAATTGGTAGAGAGGTTTTTGACCATAGATACATACAGTATATGTAAAGTAGTACAAGCCAAAGTCATATAGAATTATATACTATTATCTGTTGTATATTTGGATAGCTTATTCTATATAATATATTCAGAGCCTTCTCTCAAGTAAAAGTAGCAATACTACATGTACTTTTAATTACAAGTAAAGGTCTATAAAATCCTACTAAGTAAAAAACACAGAATTATCAGTTAATATACATGAAGTAATATACTAAAAGTACTATTGTAGTACTATTGTAGAAAAAAAAGTACATTAACTAAAGTAGACCTACAGTACATTATTAATACTGATGCATCAATAGAAGGAGAAACCAAATGTAAGCAGGATGTTGTTGTAGCTGTTGAGGTGGAACTAGTTTGAACCGCTTTACGTAGCCTACAGTCAGGTTGTTTTTACGTGGTTCCCCAACGTAAGGGTTGGGCCCCTTTCAAAGGTCACCAGATAAATCTGAGGGAGAAAACAAAGCGCTGCATTCAAACATGAAACATGACAAGTCGGACAGCGTGAGGAGCTCTGGTTTAATCTTCACCGGCGCGGTTTAATTTATAAGCTCATCGTAGGTTATTACATTTAGAAATGGAAACTGAAATCTAACTAGTAAGTAAAGCTGGCAAACTAAATATAGTGGAGTTTAAAGTGCACCGTTTCCCTCTGACATCAAGTATCAAGCAACTTCAAATGAAAACAAGAACCTCTAAATTATACTTAAGTACAGTATTTAAGTAAATGTATGGTTTCACAACATGTGAAATATGTTTCCACATTTTTTTAAATATACTATATGTTTAATTTTTTTTTACCTGTAGTTGGGTTAACACATAATGTCTCTACAATTATGGGTATTTTATAAGCCGATTCCAGTACTTTTAGATTCAGTATCTTTAAATTTGACTATTTAAGCCAAATAAATGGTAAATAAATATTAAAATGGAATTGTGACAGTGTGCAGAAAGCTTTGAAACAACATTTAAACATTCATGATGGGAAATTAAATATACAGAATGGAATATTTTAACCTTGTTTGAGGTGTTTTACAGACGTCTCTTTTACAGTGGTGGTCTATGGGCAAAATGCTTCTTAGGCCGCAAGGAGATTTCTTTGACTATGCTGATGCTCTAGTCAAGATTTTAGATTGAAGCAACCGAGAACTTCAAAAATAAAGTGCAACAATGGTTCCTCCAGTTAGTTCAGTGGCTGTCGGGTGAAAAGTGACTGACCAGTAAGGCTTTGAAGGACATTAAGAAGTGTGAACAAGTGTGTATTTCCAGAAAGCAGAAGCTGAAAAAATTTCATTACAATGCAAAAGAACTTTGACGACAAGTAGCAAAATGTCTCTACAGAAGCGGGCACATTTAAAGGATAGGTTCACAATTTCTAAAGTGTCTTAAAACAACAGCCAGATGCCCATTATGAACACTAAAAGAGTGTTATCATTCCTCCTGTTCATACTGGCTCTTATAATATGCCCCTAAATGTAAGCGATACGGGGCCAAAGTCCCTCTTTCTGTTTCCCTGTTGAGCTGCAGCGTAGCGACAAAAAGACTGTAACATTTAAATATATATCTACTTGATTTGAAGCCTTTAAATACTTTACATTGTACGTGCATAATAAAGAGGAGGAATAATTACAGCAAGCAAATGGTATTTTAATGTTCATCCAGGTTCCTGACTGTTATTTTAAGACGGAATTGAAAAACAGTGAACCTGTCCTTTAAGGTGAAGGTCTTCGTCAAACTCCTCTCCGTCAAATCACTGCTCCGCATCTTCCATCTCTCCGTCCATCTGCGTGTCAGCCTGCACTGCAACCCACCATGCTTTTCTACGGCTATTTTCATTATTGTTGTCATTGGTAAACACCACACATCTGCCTACCCAGACATGTTTCTCATTGGTTGGACGATGTGTCTGTCGCAGCACTTCCGTCCGTTTGGCCGCTTTTGATTGGCCGGGATGCCTCTTTTTTTTCCTCTTCTTCGCGGCGGTGGGTCGGAGCCGCTGTATCCCCGGTCTGGCACGTTCCTAGCCAAATTCTCCACAGTGTAAAATTGGATACCCCCTTTTCACAAAACCAAAAAAATATATTATAATAAATTTAAAAATATCCCTGCAACCGCCTGTGCGTTTGCGTTTAAAACAGACCTTTAAATCTCCACCAGATACCCTTAGAAGATGGCGGTGGTAAGCGGGATGTCGGGGTCGGCGGTAGCCCGGCTGGAGGGCCGAGAATTCGAGTATCTGATGAAGAAAAGGTCGGTGACCATCGGCCGGAACTCCTCGCAGGGCTCAGTGGACGTCAGCATGGGACACTCCAGCTTCATCTCCCGGCGACACCTCGAGATATTTACTGCGGGAGAAGACGGCACAGGCACCGGGGAATTCTACCTCCGATGCCTCGGAAAAAACGGGGTGTTTGTGGATGGGGTGTTCCAGAGAAGAGGGGCTCCACCTCTCCAGCTCCCACGAATGTAAGACACTGATATAACGAGTTGTGCTTGAACTTAAAAAAACAAACAAACAAACAAACAAGAATATCTGCGGATTGTGAGTTCATGTGTTGTTATTGTTTTGTTGCACGTGTTTTGTCAAGCAAAGACGAACCGGATACTCGCTGTATGGCGATAACGTCACATCTCAAAATCTCCACGTCCAAATACGCTAGAGTAACCATGTCATTGTTTACTGTCAAAACAACACAAACACAACGAAGGGCTTCACTCATGACCTTCCGCGCCTGCTGCTGCTGTCATATATTCGGCGTACATGGCGTCCAGAAAGCCGACGTCGGTCATGTTTTAGCTAAGAATGAGTGTACGTTGTCTGCAGGTCAGCCGCTTCAACCACGTTGTATTCAGCGAAATGAAAATGATGCGGAGTGTTTCTTAAAAATTCAAAACTATGTTATAGGTGTTGTCAAATGTTTATATTTACTGGTAGTTATTAAGAAAAAAGAAGCATAAAATGGCTGTTTGTTTGTTTGTTAATTGGAATTTGTCCGGAGTTGCTTTAAATAACTTTGTGTGTTTTGTTTTTGGCTAACACTGTTGCTGTCTCAGCTAACATGCTAACAGCTAATGTTTCTGAACCGGCTGTATGTAACACAGGCTGCAGTGCGTTTTACTCACTACAGACAGGGGTGGTGAATTATCGTTATGTACTTGGTACATAACAATAATTCATTTTTTCAATTTTTTTATGTGTCAAAATAGCGGAAGTTTTGATTTGGCTCAATGTCAACTTGGCCTCATGTGTCCCTCACTATGTTTACACTGTCTGTCTTTTATCTCACATATGTTGCAGTAGGATATAACCACCAATTCACTGTAACGTGTCTGCAGAGTGCTCCAGATATACCCTGCTATTAATAATAAATTAGGAATGGGCATGTTGGACATGATGTGTTACATAATGCTCATGGTGGACGTCCATATTTAAACTGGAGTTGGATCACAGTGCTCCTCTCTGGGCTTCACTTAGACCTACATGGCCTACTTGTTGCCAGGCAGTGACGCTGTAATAAACATTGTGCTCCGGACTTCACCGGTAATATGGTTTTTTCATGTATGCGTGTGTAAACAAACATGCAACTGAAATGTAAACGTTTTTTGTTTTTTTTCTCTCCAGGTGTTGTTTCCGATTCCCCAGCACAAGTATAAAAATCACTTTCACAGCGCTGTCCAGTGACAAGAAGGAGCCAAGGAACGTGCCGGAATCACCGGTCAAGCCCGTCCAGCCTCAGATTTCCCCACTGACCATCAACATTCCTGAAAACATCGCCCACCTCATGAGCCCACTGCCGTCACCCACAGGCACCATCAGGTGATTTTCACGAATTTTGGAATCGAATCAAAATGTAAGTTCCGAATGCAGGTTTTACAATGTTTATTGTTTATTTCACAGTGCGGCAAACTCCTGTCCGTCGAGTCCGCGGGGGGCGGGGCTCTCCAGCTACAGGACAGGTCGTGTCCTGGCCTCTGACCTTATAGGAGACAACTCCCAATCAGAAAACGACAAGGAGGCCTCAGGTGAAGACAGCCCAAAGGTGAGAGAGTGGGACAGCGAAGAGTCAGAATGACAATTGGGCAAAATGTGGATGAATATGTGTGAAAATGTGTGTGTGAGTGATACAAGGAGGATTTTTGTGTGGGTACATGATGAAGGCAGCAGGCATCAGAGAATCTCTAATGGTGAACATCCATAGTTACTCATTGAAGTCTAAAAATTGCTCAACAACTCACCACAGCTTAGACTTTGGAGCACAGCCAAGGTTGCATAAACTAATGTGTGACTGAACCCGAAAGAGAGAATGAACGTCTTGTTTCAGTTTGCCTTGTGAGTGTTTCAGTAGTTAAACAAACGCACAAATTACATTTTTTCTCTCTTCTGTTTTCCACAGGACGACTCCAAACCACCATATTCATATGCACAACTAATAGTCCAAGCTATCACCATGGCCCAGGATAAACAGCTGACACTGAACGGAATATACACCCACATCACCAAGAACTACCCCTACTACAGAACAGCTGATAAAGGCTGGCAGGTCAGTGTCTTCTCTGTTTACTACTAATGTTTACACTGAAGATGTTTTTCTCTGGTTAAATAAGTAATGCATATATAGTCGAGTCATGCTCGCTCAGCTCATCACCGATTCTAGGATTCTAGCTAGTAGCTGTCTGTTTACACGCGTTTAAAGAGATCCTTGAGCACATTCTGATTTTCCGAGGGGGACATTTCAGAACCGAGCAGCTCGGGAGGTTTTTTTTTATGATAGTGAACAGAATATCTGTGGGACTGTTGGTGGAGATAAAACATGTGAGGTTGCGTCTTTTCACCATTTTCTGAATAAAAACGACAGTTCGGTGCAGCCCTAGTCGGTTTTGTCACGTGACGGTTCCAATAAAGTAGCTTCAAACGAGACAAGCTGCATCCTCAACGATGTTGATAAAAAGAGAGAGAGGCAGTGATACTTTATACATTTCTAGTGGCCGTCATATCAAGTGATCTGACCCGTCATCCTACAGTTGTTTGACGGGCCAGGCATTAATTCATCATGACCTCAAACTGCACATCAAATGACAACCGTCGTCGTCGTCGATAATTAGTCCAGGGAGACAAATGCCGGTTCAGTCTGCAGCGTCTGACCGACTTAACTCAATCCACAGCGTATTAAATAAACCCTTTTGATAATTAATTCATTTATCAAGGCAAATATGCAAAACACTGACTGCTCTCAGCCTTTCAGGAAGGAGGATTTGCTGTTTAATGTTGTATATCGAACACCTTTGGGGTTTTTAGTCAATATGAGAAACATGACGTTGCCACTGTGGGCTCTGAGATATGTCTAACCGGCAGCTTCTCACCTATTGGCTCATAAAACCTTTTGTTTGGTAATTATTCAGCATTCAGAGGTGAAACATATGAAATGACGGTTCTGACTGGAGTCTCTGCTAACAGTGAGTGGCAGCTGTGTCGTATGAACGGGTCTGATGTGGGTCGAGTTAAACCTGCGTCATGCTGCCGTCTGAAAGGTATCAGAATGTCAGGAACTAGTTTCTCTCAGCTCATCTGGAGCTGTGGCTGCTGTTCAAAACACAAGCTGTGTCCTAGTTTTATGCTACAGATTTTCTTCTAAGCAAGCTCTGAGGATGTGGATGCAAAGAGACAAATTAAGTCCACTCAAACTACTACAGATACTATAGACGGACTGATGCTGGATTCATGATGCTGATCTTGAAAATAATATGTAAAGAATTTGATGCCTTTAGAGGGTTTTTTTTTAGATACATACAGGACATTTTATGACTGTAAAATCAGCTTGTCAGTGCTCTCTGGTGGACAAACTAAGTAATAGAGACACTGTTTCTAAATGACCTCAAAACTCAGTTTGATATTTCTGCAGTTTCTAGTTATTTACTGGCAAACACAACACCAATACTGATAAAGCTAGGGGATGTACGATATGAATTTATTTAATCCAATAATCAATAATTACCTGCTTCTCATGACCAATACCAATAAGACAACTTATTTCATATGTCTGTATTTTAAAAAGAAGTTTATAACCTGTAGTTTATGCCCACCTGAGGGTAAGAAAGGCTAAGATGTAGTGAGCAAAGATGGATGATATAATATTCTGTAGCTCTGACCAAATCAAATCTAACTGACGTCACCATTTTACACACTGGGAAACAATACTTGGTGCCTCGATTGCTGTTTGCACATCGCTTTTCCTTCTCAGCCACAGCACAGAAACACAGAAGAAAGCGGCATGCTGAATGTGTCGTCTAAACATGCTCACGTTTCTGAGAGAGCTTGTGCACCGACGTGGGACCTCTCTAGTATCTGTGAACGCAACAAAGTCATTTCAGACTTGTTCAATGTGTGTCTCGTATGTATTTGTGTTTAAGAACTCGATCCGCCACAACCTGTCCCTGAACCGGTACTTCATCAAAGTGGCTCGCTCTCAGGAGGAGCCGGGCAAAGGCTCGTTCTGGAGGATCGACCCGTCCTCTGAAGGCAAGCTGATAGAACAAGCGTTCAGGAAGCGCAGGCCCAGGGGAGTGCCCTGCTTCAGGACCCCTGTGGGACCGCTGTCCTCCAGGTAATCTAGAAACAAGACATCTGTATGTTCGCTCCTGCTAGTATGTGTCATGTTTTTGTACATGTCGATAATCCCTTTTTCCATGTCCCAGGAGCGCTCCAGCTTCTCCGAACCACACAGGGGCACTGTCCGCCCACTCCAGCGGGGTCCAGACGCCAGACAGCTTGTCCAGAGAGGGGTCCCCAGTCCCCATGGAGCCAGAACCAACCCCACCACCAGCCCCTGTCCCCGTCACCTCAGTCCAGACCAAACTAGCTGTCATCCAAGAGGCTCGCTTTGCACAGAACTCCTCTGGTAATTAAAAAAATTTAAAAAAAATAGAGCAACACTGATGTAACAATGTATCTGCTACAATCTGAACTTGTAACCCTGTCTGCTGATAGGCTCCCCACTCAACAACCAGCCAGTACTGATCGCCGTGCAGCGCCAGATGCCTCAAACGACCATGAAGCCTGTGACCTACGCCATGGCAACGCCAGCCATGGTAACGACAACAGGTAGCCCCGCCCCCGTCATGCAGACGGTGCACGTCGTCCACCAGATCCCGACCGTCACTATGGCAACCGTTGGTGGACAGCCCACTGCTAAAGTGAGCCCAGAACCTCAGGAGAACGGAGGAGGAGACCATCAGGAGATCAAAGGTGATTCATGTTGTTCTCACAGGGTGGAAACTGCTGCCGTCTGTGTTCTCATGTAATGTCATTTCTATGAGTCTGTATGTGCATCGAATTTGAGTATAAGTTTGTTTCCCTGTATGTAGTAAAAGTGGAGGCAGTCCCGTCCATCACAGCTGCATCTATAGGTGGAGTCAGTCGCATCATCCAGAGCTCTCAGGCTGCTCCCCTGACAACGGTCACCATCGTGCAACAAGCCCCACTCGGCCAGCACCAGCTTCCAATAAAGGCCATCACACAGAACGGGACTCATCTGGTCCCCATCAGCTCTGCTGCTAGCACAGGTGACACACACACACACACACACACACGCACGCGCTCTGGGTTTGCTATTGAAACCAGTAAATGATTCTGGACTGAACTTTGAGCTGATTGGTTGTTTGAATCAATTGTTAGATGTCATTCGTTGTTGTAGTAATTCCCAGTTTAATTAAGACAGACTTCAAAAGTTGTGAACCTACCCTTTAAAACCCTCTTTCACAGTATGTAATTTTATATCATAATATTCATATACAGATATTATAATATAGCAGATCTTCATGAATATCAATTGAGACATTGGTAATGAGGATAAAATAACCAGACATGGATGTGTTATTCCTGCATCATCTACAACAGCCTAATATAACCAGCAAGGGACAGCACATTTCTAAAATGAACTGTCTCCTCCTGCCTGACAAATATACACTGTAATATTCTAAAATATACAGTAATATGCAGTAAATGTGTTGTTAAAATTAATATTTAACAATATTATACAGCTTTTTTCACCCATTCTCCTGTTCTTATTGCATTGTTATTGCATCAGTAGTTCCTGTGGACTCATTCCACTCCATTGTATTTACATATTTTAACATTGTAGTTAAGTATATGGCTTTAGGCCAGCTTTTAATTTTTATTTTTTAAGACATATATTTACAGAAGCATGATTCTTTTTTAACTCGAGCCTAAATAATATTCTGTAACCAGTGTAAGTATCATAAAACAAGCAGCAGCAACAATAAATATATGAAGTCATAAAGGCGTTAAACAAAGGTTGACGTGGCTAACGTTAGCGTAATGACCTAGCCAGCTACGCCTGTTAAAGTCAGCCAACAAATGAGAAGCTTGCGTGTGTCTACCTCTGTCTGAAATTAAGGAAACGTTTTTATAAAGCCACGACCACGAGTTTTAGGTGTTAAATCTGCCACGTTATCGTTGTAAACTACAGTACGCACTCTGTCGAATTAGGAAGCTTAAAATGCGCAGCGCAGTAAGACCGTGGCAACACCTCATTTTTAACCAATCCGATTTTTTTGTTTCACTTTTCATTTCTTTTTCTTTTTTTTTTTTTTCTTTCTTTTTTTTAAATCAGCTGTTGCGAACCCTCTCCATCTCCTGGCGACCCACGCTTCGGCCTCCGCGTCCCTGCCTACCAAGAGGCAGAACGGAGAACTGCAAAACCAGCCCGAGTTAAAGAGAATGAAAATAGCAGAGAATGTGGAGGGTGACCCAGCAGCCGCCAAAAACAACAACAACAACATCAACAACAACAACAACGGCACCACGGACAGAGCCGGAGAAGGAGGGGTCAGTGAACAGGTGGGCAACAAGTAGCCCCCCCCCATGTTTGCACCCTGACCCCTGCTCTCCTGTACGCATTGAGCCTCATACCTTCCACACTCTCACCCATCCATCCTAACTGGTTATAGTCTACTCCAAGGTGCCAAAAAGAGAAGGGATGTAGAAACGCCTACGGACTACAGAATGTTCAAAAACCTTCCTCCTCCTCCTCTTGAGGAAGAAATACAATGAAATACAATGCAAAAACTAAAGACCAAATTGAAAAACGAATCAAAGAAGAATAGATGCTGATGACTGTGAATCCCTCCCCCCACACCCCTACACCTTACACCTGCACCCCCAACCCTCCTGAAAGTTTGAGACCCAGATGGCACGAAGAAGCACAGGAAGTCTTCAGTCTGAAAGAAATATAGCAAACTACAGATTTCCAGATCAGAAATGACTCATTGGACAACTGAAGAAAAAATAAATAAATAAAAAATAAAAAAAAAAGAGGGAAAGGAGTCGACAGCCTCATCCTGGTAGCATTACAGACAAGCGCTTAACTGTGTGTCGGGTAGAAAAAGCAAGTGAAATCACCAGTAGTGTATTCCGTAAAAGGGAAGTGTGTGTACGTGTGGACATTCCCATCTTCGGCAGCTAGCCTCCATGTCGACCTACCTAACCCAGTCGTGAGTAGATATGCAGTATTCCGTTGTACACGTGTATCTTTGGATCTTTTTGAGTGTTTCTCCGTTTCCCAAGGCACAGATACTATCTAGTAATAATTAAGAAACTAAATGCTATAAGTGGGGTCTTTAAGAACATTTAAAACATCACCTGATATTTTGGGATTTTTTTTATTTTTTGGTTTTGTTTTGTTTTGTTTGTTTTTTGTATGTGGACTCTTTGTTCGGTGAAATGAATGTAGTCTCTTTTTCCTTTTTAAAGAAAACACTATCTATGGAGTGGATGTTATTTTATTTTTTTTCTGCTCATTCATGCAAATGAAATTTCTTTACCACTGTACATTTTACAGACTTTTTCATATTTTACAGATATCCTAAGAGATAAAAGAGTATATTCCCATGCGTATTTGACCATATGCTTTTCATCGAGCTTGCATGTTATGGATCTAGAGACAATGTACTTGAGCAGATTATCTGAATATGGAACTGAAGAAAACTTAAGACTGAATCTACGCTATATGACCAGTGCTGCACTTAACCCTCTTTTGTTTTTCTTTTCTTTTTTTTGTATTTTCATTAGCTCAGTTTTTTTTTCCTTGACATCATTGGCTGTATTTGTTACCTTTTGTGTTGAAGTTGGCAGTCTCTTTGCTCTGTTATTTTCTTCTGTTCGGGCTACTAAAAAGTCTATTCAGATTGTATTCTATGTTACACGAGGAAAAACAAGTGATAGATGTTTGTTCTGCTTCAGTGGGTAAATGCTTATTTTTTTGTTTTGTTTTGTTTTTTTTATATATAAATTTATTTAAAACACATAGCCTCTTAAGTTTGTATTTCTTGGAGTAAAAGCCTCTGCTGGGCAAATGCGATTACTTTTTTTTTTTGTTTTGTTTGTCAGACGAAACGATGCCTCTTAAGTTTGAATCTTCCAGATATCATTTGGCTGATGAAGAGTTAACGTGAAACGGAGTAAGGAATGCTTCACCGCACGTTCCGGTTTGGTCCGGCTGTTCCAGGAAGCCGAGCGATCCAGCAGTGGAAATGATTCCTCGGAAAACACTGTCGGCTTCCTTAAGGGACAAACACAGCTTGACTCAGTCATTTCCAGTAGTGGATCTGACCAGAAGAGTGTAAGCACAGCAGTGGAAGGAGGTTTACTTTATTTAACGGCCACCATCACAAAAATATTAGAATTTATAACCAGAAAAAGTTTTACATATTTTCATGTTGTAATGACACCTAAGTACTCCATTTAAGCAGGAAACATTTCTTGCAGCGTTCTCTTTATTACATGAAGTTGATGAGTCTTGAGAAAACATGTCTCAAAGACATCAACTTATTCGACATTTCCGTTGAATTTATGGCAAACTGTGTCCGATTTTATTGTGTTTGTAGCTACACGGTGCAACAGGCATGAAAGATAAAAGTATAACTGTAAAAGCAGATGTTCAATTTTATTCACAAATTTAAATGCAGGTTTTTACAATCTTTCCACATGTGTCAGAAACAGGTCGGCTTTTCAGTTTGTGTGGCGTCCCTCCTCCAGTCAGTGACATGTTGAACCTGCAAATGTACAATCTGATGCAGAAAAGAAACACAAAACAAAAATCAACAAAACTGCTGTCAAGTTAACATGACAAATGAAACTATTATAAATTAACAGTTCTGCTTATACACGGGGTCTATTGTGACGGATCCACACTGAACAGACCTTTTGTTTATGGCGACAGGCTTCAACAAAGCACTTCAGATTCCCTGATTTGCATTAGCTGAATTTCTCTATGCTGTTAGACGCAGGATGAGGCGGTTTAAAAGAGATGCGGAAACACTCGAAAGTGAAGAGTGTAGCTGGGATTTAAACAAATGTACCATGGAGCTGCGACTGGAGAGTCACACGGGGCAACAAAAAGGAGCAATCATCCATAAGATAATTTCTGATGTAATCATACTGGGCTACTAAAATCTACTACTAACATTAAGCATGAAGTCTTGATCCGAGTTCACAATCTTCTTCACATTTTTAGTTGATCTAGGCTTGTTTACCTCTCATCTTAAAATCGACGATATATTTGTGATTTAAGATAGAAAGCTTTTTTTTTTTTTTTGTTCAGGTTGCAACAACAAACACAAAAAACACTTGTTTTCTTGAGTTAGATGAGAAGATTGATACCAATCGTGCATAAAGCAGGAAGTAAACAGTAAACAGAAAAAAAGGTAAAATCCACCGACCAGCACTTAAGATCGCTAGGTAACCCAATACATGCTGTTTAACTTTATAAAAATAAAAAACTACATGTAAAGCTGAGGAAAAGTATCACGTGATATTTTGACATTTTACTTTTTGTATGAACTAAACATACAATATATAACATGTTGATGAGTGAGCTTTCTAAGTGCTGATGGGCGGTTTCTACCGTGCTAAGCTAAAGTTGTAGCATACAGACATGAGAGCGGTATCAATCTTCTGATGGAGGATATTTTCCTGATTAATGTCCAACTATTTCTTTTAAGCTTTCTTGTTCAGTCAATTTTCACAAGCCCTTTTACACAAAAAAAAACTGTTAGGGAAAAAAAAAAACATATATTGCACAATGTATGAAAAACAAAAAAAGGAAGCGTGAAACAAAACTACATGTTCTTTCTACTATTCTGTACAATTCTATGTAGCTCAAAGTTCAGTCTGGCGCTTTGTGTTTATACAGTGAATATAAGAAATTCTAGTAATACTAAAGGTGACGTTTCACAACACAGGATCAGGGTCTTCGAATGCTTCAGATGTCACAGCTGTGTGATGAGGGGAGCTCTTTCTGATCCTGCTTTGCGAACACCGAATATGGTACATTTGTATATACAAGAACGCATATGTTTACATGACAACAATAATATGTGCACACATACAGATTCTCTCCAGTCTCAACTCAGTTCAGAGGCACTCCCTAGAGTTAGGTTAGGTGGTGTTAAGTTGACAAAAATCGCAGTATTTTCAAACTGTCTAACTATCAGAATCATCTACGTGATTAAAAATAGCCATCCATCGTAAAGTCCTCGGAAGACGTCTTAAAAAGCGGCATGCTGGCCTTTCAAAAGAAAAAAATAATAGCTTTCCCTCTTTTTTTTTTTGTGTGTGTGTTTGGTTTGGGAGTCAGCGTCCACGTCCCTCCGTCTACCGACGGTCCAGAGGCGCTCCTCAGGAGTCTGTGTGAGACATCAACGTCTGCTTCCATTCATCTGTCTTTGAGCCTGTGCTTCTCTTTCTGTGTCCTCCCTTCACCTGATGCTCTTTAAAAAGAGTCTGTCAAGATAAAAGACAAGTGCAGCATGGGAGCTCTCTTCCCTTCACAAAATGAAAAAAAAGAAAAAGAAAAAAACAGGCTGTGTAATAAGCGAGTCTGCGGGGGGTTTAAAGGTCATATTTTCTCATCGGTCATCTCCAGGAACTGGGCGTAGACGTCTCGGGAACACTCCCCCTTCTGGTTGAACAGAAACTTGTAGTAGCTGCCGTCAGCACAAATGGCTACAAGGTGGAAGGAGAGAAGAAAAATCAGCTGAAAACTCTCAGTCAGCAAACACGCGACCAGCCACAGAAAACGTCACATTTCTGTTGTTTTTGATGAAATCACAGCAATTAACTTAAATGAGAGGCAAAGCTACAAAGACTGCAATAGAAACACAAATCACCAGTCTGGTCACACATACAGAACTGAACTTACCTATGACAGCGTTGGGCTCTGTTCCAAAGGCACACAAACATGGAGAACCGGAGGGGACCTGGAACTTGGAAAAGCTCCACTTGGAGCTGAAGTATTTGGGAAGAAAACTAGCTGATGCCAAGCTGCAGAGAAGAAAGACACATAACCATGAGATAATAAGTCAGTAGGATACATCCTCTGAGCACCATGAATGTCTGTATAAACTATCAGTGGAATCAATGCGACTCATAACGCAATATTTCCATCTAGACAAAAGTGATCCACGGACTTCCATCCCTAGAGCCACGTTGCTAGCATGGCTACGGAATGAAAACCCTCCAGGAGAGACTGACCTCGACTGTTTGTTTCTTTTTGGGTCCTCTGCTGCGAAGATGTGCACTGTTCCGTGATCGCTGGACACGCAGATGAGAGACGCATCCTGGTTGAAATTAATGCTGGACAGGACAGAGCAGAGGGAAAAGGAATGAGAACATTCACCAAGAAGCCCATTCAGACCCACGAGATACAGCATGGGCTTCATGAGAGGGAAATGATTACAGTAGGGAGCACTGTAGGAGCATCATAGAGCTGTCATTACCCTGCTTTTATTTTAAAGCTCTACTCCACGTAAGCAGCAGCTTTACACTACCCCTGCTGGCTCGGTGGGTCATGTGACCTTCGCATTGCACGTGCATTGGCTGTATGGTCCTTCCAGACTCAGCTGCAGGTATCAGAGATGGAGGAGAAGCTAGAGCTTTAACGCAGTTTTGTCAGTCCTATTGTTACCGAGCTTCTTACTTCATGAGCCTTTTTAAGCCACAGTTGAACTGCGGCTTCTACGTTGTGAAACAAAAAAATTGAAGGGTTACTCAGTGGTCTGTAATGTCTCCTCACAAGTTTCAATCCACCAACTGAACGGTATTAATTTAGTCTCTGTGTGGACTGAGACTAAAAAAAGGGAAAAAGAGCGGAGCCTGAGGCTAGAACCAACCTCACCCTCTCATCCATCAACGCTACTTGACCTTGATTGTAAAACATGCCGTGTCGACCACATGAAGAGTTCCTCGAGGTCTACTACTCAACCCACGCTATCATACTGACTCAGTGTGCTGCGGTGGAGACAGAGAGAAGCAGATCCTACGCTGAGGTCCAACTTTCCATAATTTATTACAGCATCTACAGCATGTCTGTATGTATGTATGCATGTCTGTATTTCTGTATGTATGTATGTATATGTGTGTGTGTTTCAGCAATCTCTCCAATCATCATTGTTTATATTTTTGCTTGTTCCGTGCTCACCAGTAAATGTTCGCTGCTTGAGAGCCTCGCCTTAGCTCCTGTATGAGCTGACCTGCAGACGTGTCGAAAATTCTAATAAGAGTCCCCTGTGGAAAGAAAAGACGGATGACTCGCACGTCAGCAACAGTGAAGACTAAAAAAAAAATTGATTCGCCCGTCCTTGTGGCATGTTCATCTCCTTACTTTCTCTGATGCAGTCGCTATCCTTGTGCCCTGCAGGTTGAGGGCGATGCAGCACAGCGCCCCCTCATGGGCGGGGATGTCAACTGGGGGCTTCTCCGTGTTGGCCAGGTCCACTATCTGCACATGGCCTGAATGAGTGCCAGGGAACGCCAACAGAGAGTTGTTGCTGTTTGGACACAGCACACACAGACCTGAGGAGAGGGGAGAAAGAGGGAAACGCTTGGTTGCAGTCACACACACGATTTTTTTTTAGTTCATTGTTCCAGAGTTTTACTAAAACTTTAACACATTTAGACTAAAAATGACATCAAGCGGTGAAATTGACCTTTGGGGTTGTAGCAGGTCTCGAACACATGCAGCTGGTGGGGGTTGTGTGTAAAGGTGAACACTTTGATCATTGAGTCCAGGACCACCACGATCCTGAGCACAAAAAGGACACACACACGTTTAACATTTAAAGCATCGACTCTCAGACAGAAGTCGCCAGACAGTAAACAGTATGCAGTGATAAAGCCACAGGCAGCTCAATCCTAGAGATGCTCGTTGCTGAGGAAAGAACAACACCATGGCTGCATCTTGTTACCATGGCTGCATCTCGTTACCACAGTACTGCCGTGTCATTAACATGTATAAGCAGTATACAAACATTTAATAGATGCTTTCCAACACACTGTAGTGTAGTTATAAGTAGATCTAAGAAGAGGAACCTCTCAGCTACTAATACATATAAAACACTTATTTTGCAAATGTCACCAAAAGCATGAAATAAATACAGCGCAGCCAGCTAATCCACTTCAGCTTCCAGGTTTGGTTTTTGGGTTTTTTTCCTCCTACCTGTCACGCCGAAGCTTCACCGCTTTGACTTCTGTTGAGAACTCGATCTCAATAACAGTCTTCTTCTTCAGATCATCCCAGATCATCACTGCAGGAAAACAACGGGACAACATTCAACATTTTACAAAATAAAATAAAAAAAAGATCTAACAAATTTGTCAGACCAGAGGACAACACTGAGAATACAGCTGATGCTGGTGATTGAAATATTTTACTTGAGTAAACATAAACGTACCTTTGTTGGTTGGATATTTGGGTTTCTTTCCTCCTCCCACTAAAGCTAAATAGTTACACCTGAACAGCATCTCCACGTGGCCGACCCCGCCCTCCATGAACTCTGAAAGTCAAAGTCACCGTCTGTCATGCATACAATACAACCAATACAACCTCTTATCATGTATAAGTGACTGTGACTTCTGAACACTGCTGCTTATTCATCTGCCATCAAGTCTGCACAACAGACACCAGACCACAATGACAAGAAACTCTCTGCAGTCCACACAGTGAGCCTGGCCTCCCTCCATGTACAGGATGTGTTACGTCAGCAGGGAAGTGCTGATGCGTGCACACTGGATTGGCACAACAAAAAAAAAGAAAAAAAAAAAAGAAGATGGACCATAGGGCACGGCTACGCTCAGGCCTGGGAGTACTTGGCAAACTTCCCGCCTACAGCAGTTAAATCCGGTGAGTTTGAGAGGTAACACCGGAGCAAGTCATGTGTCATGTGCTGAGTCACATTTTGCAACAAAGTTTGGTGGAGACTTCCTTTTATTTTCCTCCATATTCTGTCACAAAACCATTTTTCTGTATGCAGCAACAAAAAAAAAAAACAACTTACATCTGCTGTAACTACTAAACGTTTCTCTATTATCACAGTTTGGGATGCAAATTTTTTAACTGTTTCACTAATCAGTCGCTGGCATGCTAATAATCTATGAAACTTTTTTTTTATATTATATTAGCATATAACTGGGGTTGTTATACAGTACAACCCCAGTAAATTTGATAATTTAATCAGAACTAAAGAACAAGTAGATTATTTCAATCATACAACAAAATGACGACAGTTTATAGGTTTTTCTGGGGGTAGTAATCTAAATTAATGTAAACACCTGGGTGGCTAACATCCAGCAGATCCCAACACACACACACACACACACACACACACACACACACACACACTACTAATAAAATGTTTGACCAACCAGAGAGATTAGAAATGTTAATGTGTACAGGGCTGTTACCTTGTTTCTCCTTCTCTTTAAGAGGATCAGTGTTGTACACACGGAATCCATTCTCCATCCCACAGGCAAAGCATCCTGCATAAAACATGAAACAGAACAACATTAATATATATATATATATATATAATATATCAGACCATCAAACTCCACAGTAACGGCCCCAGATAAAGAGCGGCGTTTAAAGATCACAGAGGCGACAAATGATTAACCTCATGTGAAACTGGTTTACCGTTTACAAACGACGTAAAGTGACATAGTTCTTGAAGTCATGTGAGGTCTTTGGACACTTTGCCTTTATAATGTTACACTACACTCACAACTCTGATCAAAACTAGCGAGTTGGCAGCAGTACTTTAATTGATTGATCAGGTGGACCATCTGATTAGGAAAAAGTAGTTTTGTTTACGGCCTGTGTAAATATATGTGTGGGAGTGTAGAGAGGGAAGAAAATGGTAATAGTTGTACTGTTTATAGAATAATAAAATAGTACCTTTATTTGTGAAAAGTGGCAAACTAGTGAAATGCTGGGCTTATATTGGAAGGAGTTAACATAAAATAAACCCAATAATGTGTTATTAACTGTCTAACTTATCGCAGCTAGCTGGGTTCACGGCTCGTACGATGGGAATTCAGCTAACGTTAGCTTTTACGATACAATTCACCAGTAACATTTAATCAATGTGTTAACTACCGGTGCGTTGTTCATATTTGAGTGATTAAACTTTTGTCTTATAATTGTGTCTAATGAAACAATTCCGGTCATTTTGCCCTAAAATTAGCTGCTAGCTGACTTGTGTTTTTGCTAAAAAACAAAAAAAAAGCTACGTTAGCATTAGCTGGCTGTAGGCTAGCGTTAGCTGAAACATTAACGTTCGGTGATTTTAAAGTTTTAAAGACAACAACAAGGGCTAGAGTAGTATTACTACTAGACAATTTCAGAAAGAAAAATGTAAACATATTGTTGTTGGATAATGTTATGGTTAATTTATGCTCTGGGAGGACATACGGTTAGCAACGTTAGCTTAGCATCTACGACGTTGCCAATTTCCATTTGGGAAGAGAAAAAAAGATGACAGCGCTGCTTCTTACCATGATCCTGGTTAAATCCAGCATATAGGAGCCCATTCCCATGAGGATTAGACGGTAATAAATTCATTATTTTAACAGAACAACCGAATGCCAAATGCCGTTAACAAGTTAATCCCAACAACTGCTGCCTGGAGAGCCAGCCGGCTAGCATTCCTCCGGAATCTGCTGGGCAGAAAGGCTGGTTCCTGCTGTCAGGGAGCTGCCACCAGACAGGATCAAAGCGACTTTTCACTGCACTTAGTTAACGTAAGTGAGGATATATTTAACACCGAAATAACTTCCTTATTTTCTTCATTGATGATTTTAACTCAAAGTAAACATATGTCGATGCTCATGTGACGAGCACTGATCAAAGATGTAGTTTAATCAGTGAACTTCGACTTCAGTAGCCGTTATGGTTTCATACTTGCGAATAATTTCAATGGTCTATCATCATGCTAAATACACAACCATACATGATGTGGTAACGTTAAGTGTAGTGAAATTGGATGTGCCAATGTTTAAAAAATTAAAAGGTTTAAGTGAACAGCAGATAAAGAACCAGAAAAGTGGCATGAAAAGTATATACTTATTACGATAATCAAGTGTGAGTAGATGTGTAGCCCCAGTGGCCTAATGGATAAGGCACTGGCCTCCTAAGCCAGGGATTGTGGGTTCGAGTCCCATCTGGGGTGAAACCTTTTTGAGGTTCCACATTTTATACTGCAAGATAAAAAGCAAATTGTAATTACCGCATTTTATGTCTCATTGTTTAAATCAGTTAGAAAATACAGACTTTATTTCTCATTAATTCAGCTACACGCTTATTGATGAGTACTGATTCTCAAGGTCTTCAGCAGCATGAATTATATTGAATACAGTTGAATGACTGATAATTAAGTTTAGTGACACAATTTAAGGCCCTTTGAATTTAGAGGCTACTGTAGTTATACTATATCTTTCAAAATCTACCCTGACTGTTCTTTACAAAAATCCCCCAAATTACATGTTTAATTATGTTCAGTGTCCTTGTAAGCAATGTACATTACCAGGACTGTTAACTGGCAAACCTATTACAGTATAACTGTTGAATGTAATTTATTGTTTGTAGCCCAAACCAAATAAGAACCATCTCGTGGTAGATATGTTTTAACCCAGTAACCACAATTTTAAGCAGAAAACATTCATACAATAGGTAATTGACAAACTTATCTCATCATATTAACCTCCTGGGAAATAGTATCTATTAAGTGGTTACCATAATCTATAGATATATAACACCTGTATGATTTAAAACTAAAGTTATGCCACAAATTATTTTAGCAGTCCTATTTCCTCCACACACTACACTGCCTTCCTCACTGACTCCCACTTGCTTATACTTTTGAATGCTACCACATTGCAGATACAGGACACATATAAAAACCCAAGGTATTTGAGCATTTAATTTCTGCATGACATAAATAACTGGGCTCTTCAGTAAATAAAAACACATGGAATCAAAGGTTCAATTTATTCAAGAAACAGAAAATAATTCCCCAAAGGAATTATGGTTTATATCATTTATACATACTAATCTTATGTAGAACTACAGCAAACATTTCTGTAAAAAATACAAAGGTACATTTTTTGTAATGCACTATACAATTCCAAAAGTTCCTAACAACCCAAGCTGTGACAGCCACAGAAGAAGCACTGCAGCCTGTATATTTTACAGTCCTTCAACTAGAAAACCTGGTTTTAATCCCCCATTTCTGTCAGCACACACACACACTTTTGAAGTGTCCATGAGCAAGAGGTTGAACCTTTACTGTTGAGACTGTTCTCAAGTCCTGGTCTACATCTGATGCTGACATCTGATCTCCTTCAATAGAGGACAACTAAATGCAACGTCGCTATAGTAGTACCATGTTAGTATTAACTATGAATGAACAAGTCGCCTGTGTCTTTTTAGGCCGTGTAAGCTTGAAAAGCCCTTGTTACAGACATTACAAATATACGGCCTCTCTCCGGTGTGGGTCCGCATGTGTAGGGTAAGAAAGCATGACTGGACAAAACCTTTGTCACACACATTACACTTAAACGGTCTTTCCCCAGTATGGTATCTCCTGTGTATCTTAAGTTCTGCAGCGGATCGGAAAGACTTCTCGCAGTCGTCACACTTGAAAGGCCTTTCGCCTGTGTGAATCAAAGTGTGCCTCACCAATGCGTCTTTGCCGAAGAATCCCTTGCCACAGTGCTCACATGGGAAACGCAAGCCTTTGTGATGGAAGTTGTCGTGTTTCAGAAGGCATCTTCTGGAAGTGAAGGTCTTCCCGCACTGAGCGCAGGTGAAGGTCGGCGTGGGTTTCTCTGTTACGGGTTCACCCGAGTGATGGACACGCTCGACGTGCCTCGTCAAAGTTACGCCGTGTCGGAATTTCTTGCCACATTCCCAGCAAAGGAACGGATATGCTTTAGTGTGCTTTTTCTGGTGCTCCACGAGGTCGGAGTATGATCGGAATCTTTTCGTGCAGTGAGGGCACTGAAATGGTTGGTGACCGGTGTGTTTCCACTCGTGCCGGATGAAACGCTTCAGACTGGCGAACGTTGTTTGACAGTGGGTGCAGGTGAAAGGCTCGATGGGATTATGGACGTCGATGTAGTGCTTATGAAGGGCCTTGAATACAGGGAAGTTCTCATCGCACTGGTTACACTGGAATGGAGTGTGTGATTCTTTGTGCATTGCCAGTGCTTCAGAGTCCCGTACCAGTTTCATGCACACCTCACAGTAGAGCGGGTTATGAGTTTGTTTGTGGGAATCCAATGTTGATTTGTATTTGAACGCCTTGTCGCATTCGTCACACCGGAAACAATGCTTTTCGTCCTCAGGCTTCTCAGGATCCACCTGTTGCTCATTATAGCAAATATTTCTTAAGTGGAACCTAAATGTTTGTTTGCACTTGAACTCCACGCTGCAGTGAGGACAGTAGAATGGACCTTCTATCACACTTTTGTTTTCTTCGGGGCTTCTCTGTCCAGATTCTTTGGAAGACCTCTTTTCTGCGGAGGGGGAGTAATCGGGGTCCTCAGCAGTGTCGTCTGGCAGCTGCTCTTCATTGGTCACGTCACAAGGAACCCCACTGGATGATTGTTCTCCTTCATCTGCTGCAGTCTCTGGTTCCTTTGCTTTCCTGCCAGCTTTCACTTTCATCAGACCTTGACATTTGTGTTGCTGCAAGTACCGCAAGCTCTTGTAAAATCTTTTACATACAGCGCAAGAATAGGGCAGCTCTTCCGAGTGTCGATTCATGTGTCGCTCCAAGAATTTGGCGTGGCTCACCACCTTGCCACATACTTTGCATGTTCTGTCGTCCAGGTCGTCATTGCTTTTGGCTGAGGCCTGGGATCTGGCAAACTTCTTAGGGCTACTGTTACTGTTAGTGCCCTGTGTTTTTCCGGATTTCCTCCACTGTGACAGGTACCCCTTCATCTTGAGTCCACGGTTTTTTCGCACTGGTCTTTCCCACAAGACGTCAAATTCTGTATCTGTTTTTTGGTCCCCTGCTCTGCTTTGCACTTTGAAGTCTTCATCTGCGGGACGTTTCTTTTTTCTCCCACGTCTGTTTGGCTTTTTTTCTGCGCCGTCCAGCACCGTCACCTGGCCGTCCTCTCCAATGATTAGAGTTTCAGATTGGCCGTCACGGTTTTCTTCTGCCATTTCACTCTCACTGGCCTCCATACCTTCAACTGGACCTGGTACCTCCTCGGTGTCAACTGCTTTCACCTCACTGCCAAGACCCAACCACGGGGTTTGCACACATTCCTCAGAGTTCGCAGTTCCCTCTATGTACACCTCTTTGTTCTCAGACTCCACCTCCATCTCTGTGCAGACTGTATACACGAGGCCGCTCGCTGCCTCCGTTTCTGTTTGTTCATTTACGATCACAACTCTTTCCACAGGAGGGAGACACAGGGCGGACAGGATGCCACTATCAACAATGTAAGAGTCTGAAATAAATAATAATAAAAAAGAATTGGTGTCAAACATATTACTGTATAATATAATATTCTGTGAATAGGTCATTGATATCCCCAAAAGCTCACCAATGTCCTCTAACTGATTAAGGTCTTTGTGAGTGTCCAGCAAAGTTTTGAGCTCCTCAGGTTCAGCAAAAGACCCCATGCATTCACTCAGAATAGAAGAGGCATCGCTGAGCAGAGATGCAATCTGACAAAGACAAAATGACAACTAACATGAGGCAACAAGACTATTGAAGGAAGAGAAAAAAATAGTTAATATTTTAAGTTATAAAAACAGACATGACAGTCAGCACTTCATTCTAGACTGAACTAAACATGTTTAACAACACAAAGCCTTCTGCATCTAAAACCCAACACTGATAACTACAACATCTGAGGCAGATGGGAGTGAGGCCCCTGTGTGCTGCACGTAGCCCCCGTAGCATGTACAAAAATGCTATTAATATAGGCACTGTCCAGAAGCAGAAATACAGTGTGCTACAACCCATGTTTAAGTGCTATTTCAAATCTACCTGTTGGAGAGTTTGAGTGGGAAGAAGCTTTTCAAGCCTAGAGAGAAACAGCCACATCAGTGTCTGGATTGCTTTGTCATACGTGGGGCCAAAGTCTCCTGGGAAAACATCCTGGAACACAAACAAACACACAACTCTTAAATTTCTGGGCTGTCCAAACAAACTGCAATTCTTAAATAAAGGCAAATTAAAAAGACCCTACGTAAATAAAATATACTGCCATTAACTCCATGCCATTTGAATTACACAAAACAAAACATAGTTTTTACTTGCAAGATTTGTTGAAAATAATTAACCAAAACGTACCTGAAAAAAGTTTGTTCTCTCCTCAGAATCTCTCAGAAGATTTTGCACAAGGCCCATAAAATGTGAGTCAGATACTTCTGCATTGTCACCCTGCAAAAAAAGATGGCTTACATCACTAAAAATAGCAAACGTCACTATAGAGCATTCTCATGCCAAAATCTGTGCCCTAGGATGCGTAATTTCAATGACACCCCCCCACCCCCCACGCACGCACGCACACACACACACACACACAAACACAACTCAAGCTTCCTTATGTTCAGCGCAGGTTTAAACCCACCTCCACGTTCCACAGAGATCTGAGGTTCTGCATGCGGTCAAGATGTGGTTGAATAATCTGGAGGTCAGCAGTTTCCTCAGAACGACACAACTCCAGGATCAGCTGCAATCAGAGCAGCAGCAATAATCAACTAATGATTCTGAGCCAAATCCATTCACACTGGGTCTAAAATGACCATCTGCAAGGTCCAAAGACCAAGACTTGTTGCTCTGATTACTGAACCCGTCACCTGACTGGAAATGTTTTACGATAGATATTTGAATGCTTCGATTATATGTGTCTCAGTGCATTGTCTTTCCTCAAATCAAACACAAAACAGTGGAGTGGCTTGTAAGATTGTTTCACAATTAGACGATGATCTGATGATCTTCCAAAGTAGGTGAGACAACTATGTGTGTCTCCATGATCCTCACACTTTTATTTATTTATTTGCACATTGTACACATTTGAAATTTGACATAATTTTCATAGAGACTAACAGATTCAAATCAATCTTAACTGCACAATTTATTCTGATGTGGATAATTTTTCAGTGGTTTTAAGAAAGTTTTAAGTAACTCTTCCTCACCCGTGCCCTGAGACCCAAAATGAGTTCAGCCCGCTGCCTTGTGGAGAGGAGTTGAGGAACAATCTCTGTGACCATAAATACAAACTCCTCGAGCAACCCATAATCCGACACAATCTTCTGCTCGACCGTCTGCCAAATTGCGGCGGAGACCAGCCGAATTGGAGGGACCAGGAGGCGAAGAGCAGAGAGGGAAAGAGAGGGACCTAGAGAAAAAATGTTGAAAAAGATGACATGTTAACACTCTCGCAGTAGACTGACAACGTTTTTGTGGACTGGAAAGAAATGTTGCCATTCATTTATTTTATCCAGTGAGATGATTAAAAGGTAGTCTGTAGGCAGGGTCTCAAAACATGGGTAAATAAAACCTACCTACACGGAAAAGATAAGACAGATAAGTGAGAAAACGCGCCTTTAAAATCATTATTGTTTGGGTGAACCAACACTTTAAAACGTCCCTAATGCCAGGAATTGATCCATCAGAAAAGGTTGTTAAGGTTTGGCTCAGTGACTCTGCTGTAACAGCAGAGGCACAAACAACGGATACATTTACCTTTGATAGATCCACTTTCCACAACTCACATATTATGGACATTCAGAATCAAAAATCAGTTCATCCCAAGGCCATAACATATAAAGATAAACGCAACAAACACACCCATTATCGAACAAACCTGTAAGCTAAAACCGGAGTCTAGCATCTTCTCGTCAACATCGTAAATCATGTCACTGATGATGAAACTGTCGTTTACCATTAAGGTTAATGTAAATATTGTCTTTGATAAACAGTAATTTAAGTAGAAAGGGTCGGTTGAGGCGGATGTGCCTATCGTTTCATTTCCGTAGTCTAATATAGTCCTAACATTACATTACGACAAGGGAATGCGTCATAAAAGTTACACACATATCGTACGTATGTTTATACAGACCCACTGTGTTTATGCGGGGTTGTCAGTTCACTTGAGAACAACAGCAACACTTCACTTGCAGGCAGTTAGTAACGTTAGCTGACGTTAGCTTATATAGCAAAGCCGATATGCTAGCATTAGCATACATCCTGAAGGTGCTACTTAATTAAAGTATTGCCGTTAATGTAGCTGCCCGTTTCCCTGCTAGTATGAGCCAAGGGGTGTCTGAATGGCAGCATGAACTCAATTTAAATACGTGAAAAGAGTAAATTATCTTCAAAAACAGTCTAAAGCCATTTCTCGACAAAGTTAGCAATGCTATTCCCGCGCTCGGGCTGTGTTGCGGCCTAGCCTTTATATTTATATTTATACTGACCAGGTAACTCGGAAACAACTCCGTCCATCCTGTATGTTTACCGCAGTCACATCACAGTCAAGTGAAATGATGTCCGTTGGCCGACCGAAGTCACACTTAGCGTTTAATGTTTCAGCTGAAACTGTTTCCAAGAGAGCGAAGAAACACCGAAGATCTTTGTGCGTCAACGACTGCCGTTACGTTCCGTCCGGAATAACAATCCGACGAAAGGCAACGAGATTTCATTAGTTCCGCATCTTCGTCTCGTGTTCTTCTTGCGCTACTCTTTCTACCTCTGTCACACAAGGTGTTTCTATATTTAAATAAAAAAAATACATTCAGTGTTGTACTTAATAGCTTTATTTAGTACTATTATATCACATACATTTGTCCAATTACCAAAATTTGGACGAGGACACAAAATTAAAAAAAAATAAAAATCCCCATTTGTTAACAGGAAGCACATATCACATTAAACAAAAGTTAGTTTATGTCAATCTTCCCTTGCAGAAATGTATAGCACATAATCACTGAAACAACAACACAACTGGCCTCTGTTTAAAAATACAGAATAAAGCACAGGATTTAGCCCTTGTGTGTGGAGAGCTGCATTACACTTTTCAGTGTACAGTCTGAAAAAAAGAAACTCATTGGAAGAATATGCATATTTATTACTTAAGAAATAATGAATATGTGCTAAAAATATAATATGTTTAACAGGCCTACAACTATTCTAAATTATATTTTATTTATAAACTCAATAATGTGAACTACACTGTTTCATATTACCCTCATGGCATATGGAATCATAGCAGAATATAAATGCATACAGTGTATAAAAAAATATTACAATATTGTGGATGTATTTTGAATTTTTTGACACAGTTCATCAAATAAAATACTTTTTTGTCTGAGTGAATGCAAATCAAACTGTTAGAAATTAGCCATTTGAAACATAGATACACAGGTTACATAGATACTGGGTTAACATAATTTGATTGTTGACACTTGACCTAAGCTTTTTTTTTTTTCTTTTGGTCTAAAGCTGACTAAAATAGAGGTTCAGGCTGATTTAATGTTCGATTTTTAATTTAGCCCAATACTGTCCAGAAACAAACTAATGCATCTTTAAACAACAGATGAAGTTAAGTTGGTAGAGCACAGTGCTGATGTGCATCCAGTAAAAACTCCATAAATTGATTTTCTCAATGTCACAAGTTTCTTGTTGATAACACGTTGTCTAAACGTTACAACGGAACCGCTCTATTGTGTCTCAAATCTTCAGTGGATTAATATAAAAAATATTTTAAAAAATCTTTTGAGCTTTGACAGCCGTTGTACTGAGTGTCGGTTAATTTGATCCGAACGTATGTACAAGCTTTTTGTGTCTCTGCATGCTGTAGAGCTTAAGGAAAGCTTTGCCGCAGAAGTGGCAAACGAACGGCTTCTCTCCCGAGTGTATTTTCGAATGTGTGTTGAGGAAACACATTTTAATAAATCCCTTTCCACAGACGTCGCATTTATACGGTCGCTCCGTCGTATGATGTATAAGGACATGCTTCTTTACTTCAGGGGTTGACCTGAAGTACTTCTCACATGCAGGAACGGTGCATTTGAAAGGCCTCTCTCCTGTATGGATCAATTTATGTCTCACGATCGACGACGCGGAGAACATCTTCCCGCAGTAAGGGCACGGATGACGTAGGAATTCCTTCAAGTGTTTGCTCCTCTGGTGATTTTTCAGGGCTCCTTTCTCTTTAAAGGATTTCTCACACTTGGTGCAGGAGTGTTTTTTCTCATTTCGAGTGTCGCTATGGATGAAATGTAAGTGCCGTACCAGGTTGGACCTGTGGGAGAACGTTTTACCGCACTCGGCGCACAGGTAAGGTCTCTCCCCCGTGTGGACTCTCTCATGGGAAATGAGATCCGTGTCGGATCGGAATCGTAAACCGCACTGAGCGCACTGGAAAGGCAGGTGACCCGTATGCTTCCACTCGTGTCCGATTAAAATGCGCAACCTGGAGTACGTTTTCGGGCAGTGGTTGCATTTGAACGGTCTGCTGATTTTATGGACGTTTTCGCAATGTCTCAGCAAGGGCTTAAAAAGAGTGAAGGTGTCCTCGCAGCGGGGACACTGCAGCACCGTGTGAGAAGCCTTGTGCCTCGCCAACATCGCCGCGTCTCGTAAAACCTTCCTGCACACGCTGCAGTAGAGTTCGTTGTGGGTCTGTTTGTGAACTCGAAGTGAAAGCTTGTATCGGAACGCCTCCTCGCACTCGTCACATTTGTAAACATTCTGGTCTCCGCCGGGACCTGCCTGCTGCTGACTGTGCTCAAAGCAGGTCCTCTTCAAATGCAACTTCAAAGACGTCAGGAGTTTAAACCTGCTGTCAGGGCAGGCGTAATCATCGTCGGGGAAGTGGCTTTTCATGTGAACTCTCAGCTTTGCCACATGCTCCTTGCAGATGAAGCATATAACTTGACGGGTCTTTTTCGGACCGTTGATGTTGGCGGCGTTCTGCTTCCTGCTGGTAGCTGATAAATCTTTATCCTTATAAGGAGCAGTGAAGGAAAGGTCCTTATTTAGGGAGCTAGACGAAGAACGGTGTGGAATGGGACTACTAACAGGAGTTGCATAGGAGGAGTCATCGTCTGAATAGTTTGAGCAGGAATCATCCACACTACTACTGATATGACGAGAGCCCTGATCTGAATAGTGAGACGAGGAATCGTCTTCACTGCACTGACTGACAGGGCGCACATATGGAGAGTCTTTTCTGAAGCTGCTTGAATCGTCATTGTCGAACACCTCGGGAGGAGTCGCGGCGGATGATTTTGTCTTACTAGGAACGGATTTGTAGGTAGGAGGGTGCTTTTTATGACGCCCTCTTTTTGCCTCCAACAGAATCATTTTCATCCTCAGGCCTCTGTTTTGTCTCAGGGGTCGAGACAGCGAAGACGCCGGGCTGTCGAGTCTCTTTAGCCGAATACTGCATTCTTTCAGAAGGTGAGACGCATCCTTAACTTGACTATGAAGGAGGCCTAAATTTTCTCCATGTCTAGCGATTTCTCCCAAATGCACAGCTGTTCCATTTTCCCCAGGAACCCAAGTATCTTCGTCAGGGTTTATCTCACTTGTCTGATCCTCTGTGATTGTGTCCGTTTTTGTGTGTGTATGTGAAAGCACGTCATGCAAGCTGCGGGCTTGTGATTGAGGCTTTTCTGTCATTGGAAGTTTAAGAGCTGAAATAATGCAGGTACCATCCAAGGAACCATCTGAAAAGAAAAAAAAAAGTCCACATTCACATCACACAGTCTTTTGATTCACTGTTAATTCTAAAATAAAACACTGATTGCAGTTTTACTAGAACGCACTTTTGCAAATATTCCAAACACTAAATTCTCTGATAGAGAGACTGAGAGTTATTGAAACTTGCCGTTGTGATCCAGTCGGCTGACGTCTTTTTGATACTGCAGGAGGGTTTTGAGCTCCTCACGATGAGACACAGACTCTATACAGCCCTCCAGAGGTGAGGACGCCTCAGCGAACATGGAGGCAACCTGAATGAAAATGAAATGAGAAAGCTAAAAACAATGCAGCTCCGTAACAACAACAACAACAGCTCTTATTTTATATTTACTTTATGTACCTGTTGGAACGTTTGAAGAGGAAGAAACTTTTCAAGTCTGGACAGAAACAGCCACGTCATGGCGTGAAGAGACTCATCATATGTGGGACCAAATTCTTCACTGAAAACTTTCTGAAAGACATCAATTTTTTTTATTTTTTTTTACAAAACTGACAACTTACAGTTTGTAAGTTTCACATATTGGATCCAATATACATAATCAATGACCTGAAAGAATCGTTGCCTCTCCTCAGGACTATTCAACAAGTTCTTAACAAGATCCGCAAAGTTTGAGTCGGGCTGTTGGTTCATGTTTGCAGCACCAGCCTGCAACACGACAGGAACGTCTCATGAGCACCAGAAAACAACAACTAATTTACCTCATCTCCTACAAAGTGCTGATTTATTTATTTATTATTATTTTTTAATCTTAATTAAAACTCACCTCTGTTGCCCATCTCTCAGCCAGGATGTGCATCCTGTCCAGGTGTGGCTGAACAATCTCAAAGTCAGCTGTCGCTTCGCACCGACATAACTCCAGGATCAGCTGAAAGCACAAAGCCGCAGGTGTTTCTTACAACCGGAAACGCTTCTGCTCGGCTTTCTTATGAGAAGCCACTTTAACCCAGTTAGCTAAAACATAAAACATTTAGCTAACTCTGGCTAATTAATTAATTAATTAATTAATTTGTGGCTAATAAGTGACTACTGCTCCTCCTCCTCACCCGTGCTCGCAGGCCCAGGGTGAGCTGGGACCTCTGACGGCTGGTGAGCAGCTCTGGCACAAGGTCTGTAACCATGGAAACAAACTCCTCAAGCATCCCATAATCCGCCACCACTCTCTGTTGGACAGTCTGCCAGATTGCTGCTGTGACCAGCCGGATCGGTGGGACCAGCAGGCGCAGAGCGGCCAGAGGAAGAGCTGCGCCTGAATGCAAACATAAGCAGGTTATATGAAACACTTCATCTTGCTACATGTTCATATTACCAGCTAGTATGTTAATGAGCTATTTACTCTCTGTGCAACTTAACACATAAAGGCTCAGAAATGCCCAACATCTGCCCAGGGTCCTAATGCTCCATATATATATATATAAACATAACAGTGAAGCTAGCTAACGTTAGCTCGAAGCTTCAGTGGCGGTTAGACGAACAGTTACTCACAATGTCCTTTAGAAATATAATCTTCCATCGTGTTTATCAACTGCTCCTTTAAGAGAGTCAGAAATCTCGTCTCTGGTGAAAGTTGAGGACTTAATAACTTGTCCGGCGGTGTTTTAGTTCCGGGTTGACTGGGTCGACGGTTCCGAGCTTAATTTAATTAAACCGCTGTAGCCGATGTCCAGCGTCTAACCACAAATAAAGCACATTTAAATCAAACTTTATTTGTATAGTCCAGAGTCACAAAATACAGGAGGGCTTTACAGTCTGTGCAGGGAGGGACACCGTCTGTCCTTAGACTTACCCACCAAAAAATAAAGTGTCTCACTTACAAACTGGAGTAACATCAGTGTCTCTTGAGGACAGTGGCGTTCAGAGCATCTGGAGGCGGGGGAGAAAGTGAAATATGGGCACCTATTTCTCAGACACCTTGCTTAAAGTCCCACTCCACTCAAAAATGTGTTTTGCTTTCAATCCGTCCACTTGGACATTTGAGCATCACTGTGCAGAATAATTTATTTGACACTAGGAGGCTGTTTTCACATTCATCTGCGGAAGAGGAGATCTTGAAGCCTCCAGCGCATGTATTAAGAATAGACTCAGACATATTGTATGAAGAAGTAACTTTGAAATTAACTATATTTGCATATTCATACACGCATTCAGAGTCCCAGATGAAGGACAAAGAAATGTTTCGAAAACATTTCAGTGTTTGTTAATTTTAAAATGTCGCAGGGTGTCAATAAAGCTGCTACCGAACACACAAATCATTCCAAATTGCAAGACAAAAAAGTTTCCCATAAACATTTTATTTGTGGTGGCAACATCATGCAAAAGCTCTAGTAAGTAAATGAAGGAAGCTTAGAACAACCTGCATGAAAACTTAATGAGAAACATGTATGCGTCTCTATTGAGGATCCAATGGAACAGCTCATCTCCAAGAGCGACAGGGAGATTCAGGTATTTTTTAGGTTAAAATTATGCACAACAGGTGGACAATTCTACGGACTCTTGTTTATTGGAAACCAGGAAAAAGATAAAAAATAAATACATCCTCACCTAAAAGAAAAAAAAAAACTTCCATTTCTGTAGTGATACTTCACTTACAGCACATTAGCAGAATTTACTCATCACCTCAAACATATTATGGAGCCGTCTGAAAAGGAAAGGGCTAGGCAACGAGTATAATCGCAGGCGACATTGGGTAATGAATGGGCAATTCAAATGAAGAGAGCCATTTACAGTGATGAGAGTATATTGATCAAATTAATCATTTGCTTTCAAGTTGTGTTGCGCTTTTGTTAAGATACCGTGAAGTAAAACGACACAGGGCGATTTTTAAAAAGGCATTTCAACAATACACTCCCGAGTTACATCAGAGCTCCTTTTTTTTTTTTGGCAGCTATATTAAAATCATATTCTATAAAGGGCATGGAACTAAAGCAAAAAAATTATAGTTTGTATACATTGGAATTCTTTCTGGCAAAAAAAACATGAATAATTTGCCCCAAATTATGAGGATTCAACAAATTCCTCTCTCGAATTGATTCAAGAAAAACAATGCACATTTATTTCGATTGCAAATACTATTACAAACAGTTGAGTCAATATTACCCCACCACAAGAAGTCCGCTTCAATATCATACAATGCCAAATCATAGGCAATTTTACATCTTCAGTTCTTATGCACCAATGTGTCAAATCTTCAGAGTACACATTTTTTTTTTTTGTTTGTTTTTTTTTTAAACGTAGAAAACTTTTCACGCTTTTTTTTTTTTTTCCTTCCTTTATACAGAGTAATAAAAAAAGTTAAGGCAAGATGCGTCAAACAGAAATCCGACAGCCGTGGACCAGCTTCTGTTCTGATTCCACTGATTCTGGGTCAGAAGAAGGTTCAGCCAGCAGCTCCCAATCGCTCTCTGTCTCAGGCATCTTACTCTGGCGGGAGGGGAAGAGGAGGAAGCGGGTGGAGGATGGTGGGGTTTTAGGGGTTGGTGGTGGTGGTGGTGTCAGAGGTGTCCACTACCTCTCCTCCTCCCCTCTGATCCCCCTCTTTGAGTCTGCCAAAACGCTCCTCTTTGGCTCTTTGGCACTTAGGCTGGCAGACTCAGCTTCTTTCCTTTCAGTACTGAAACGAGACACGACAGGTTTACTTTTTAAAACGCGACAGATCGACGGCATTCACACCAAGACTGATGCTCATCATCATGAACACTGTGGCATCACTGCTGGGTGTGATCTCTTTAAATTTAATTTTTTTATAAACAAAATATCATTTTTGCTTGCTGTGAGCACAGCAAATTATTATTTTTTAACTTTATTTTCATGATAAGGAAATCTGTAATAGAAATGCGTATTTAGGGGAAAATAAAAGCACTGGGGATACATTAAATAAAAGATAAAAGGGAATTTAAAAAAGAAGAAGAAAGTTATTTTTAGCTGCATTGTAATGAAACTCCAGGCAGATGTGAAACTACATTATTTGCATGGCAAATACAACAACAATACAACACTTTTTGTAATTCGAGTGAACTGACCCTTTAACCAGTAAGAATGCAAATGTCCCTTTAATTAACTATGAAAATATACCTTAATGTCAGATATATTCTGTTTGTTTCAGCAGCTCACCGTCGCTGTGTCACATGATGCCTTCACTGTGGCAACATTTTAGTGACGTGTCATTTTATATTCCCTAAAATTCAGCTTGACACTTTTGGGTTTCTGACTACAATTCAAAATAAAAGATATCTGGATTTGGAAACAGCTCAGGCAAACGTGGCAGGAACAACAGACAGAATAAGGACAAACAAGCCAGCAAAAAAACACAAGTCTGCCTTTTCTGAATTAAAGATATTGAGTCTAAAATGCTGACATAACTGTGCTGGGGAAAAGGAGAAGATACTGAGCAGGAGCATTATTTAAACAGCTGAACGCAACCACTTAAAAAGTGGAAAAACTGTTACAAAAATAAAATCATTAAAACGCAGCAGAACTTACCTTTTGTTACATACAAATAGAAGAAATCGCAGTAGAGGATGGTCTGCACCACCCCGGCAACGATGGCAATCATGTCAAAGAATCCCTCAAAATAGAACCTCCATATCCAGTTGATGAGGTAGAGGGCTCTGTAGAGTCCCAGGAAGAACAGATAGTGGGTGGTGATGGTCTCTGCCTCACCAGTCTTGCTGATCATGAAAAGCTGGGGCAGGATGGCCACCGACTCCAAATAGATGGAGAACGTCCACAGGATCTGGAACAAAGAGGAGAGGACAGATGTCTACGTCAGGTACAGGTTGAGTCTTAAAGACACAGGTCCGAGCCGAGCTCGTGCCTTTGTACACTCATACCACATTCAGACCAACAACGTGATGCAGGTCAAACCACGTAGACACATCATGCATCGGAAAATCTTTTAATTTATTATTATTATTATTTAATCCATCTAAAAACATATATTTATTGGAATCTTCACATTATTGCATGTGTAAAATTGATATGATTGTTATCGGTCCTGAAAGTTCATATCGGCGCTTCTCTAATAAAAAGCGATATCTTTCAGTCTTATTTTCCTCCAGGTCTGTTAGTTTCACTATAAATTGTTTAGGCATTTGCTAAAATGTACGTGCAACATGATCACAAGCAACCTACACAATGCGACACATTCTCACTTTCAGGTGCAGACGGGAGGTTTTAGAGTTGTAGCACCTCCTCATTGATGAAACTCATGAGGTCAATGAGGAATGGAAAATAATCTAAATAACACTGATGTAATTTAACCGACTTCTAGAGGAGGTGGGAGACAGAAAAGCTAAAGAAAGAACGAGAGGCAATAAGCACAAGACAGCAAGTGTGCGAGTACGGTGCAAAGGAGAGAAGTGAAAATGAAACTTTATTTGATAATGACATGATGTCATTCTATAGTTTAGCAGAGAGGTGTAGGAACTACACTACAGACTACTACTACTACTACTACTCTGCTAACTGTGACAATCAGAGAGGAACCTGTAATAACTGTCTAACATGAATGACACAGACTTGAATCAATGGACCTGCATCTGCAGCATGGAAGTGTGTTTGTGCAGGATTTCTGACCTCCAGAGGAGAGAAGTCGTGGTTAACCAGGAAGGCCAGGCCACCAACGGGGACCACCAGGAACTCCACTCTGAACGTGTCATGGTTCCCGTCATAAGTCGCCTTGAACTTCATGTAGATCAGGTACACAGTGGCGTACGCGCATCCAATGTAGATGATCTGAAAGACACACACACACACACAATACCGTCAAGAATAAAAGGTGACTATTCACTGGTCCCATGCTTACACTCAAGCAGCAGCAATGACACACGCCTCGTTGCGCTACTTATCCTTTCGTCAACAAAGGAGTGTCAGCCTTAACAAACTGTGTGTTTAGTGTTTACAAACAATGCTTCAGGATATGTGAATGGAAGTGCGGGTGTTGCACCTTCATGGTGGTATTGTAGAGAGAGATGAAGGAGGTGAGCAGGTCCAGGTAGCGAGTGGTGAACACCAAGGCAAACAGGACCTGACTCTTTCCAGAAATACCTGCGAAGAGACAGCAGAGGGCATTCAACCATTATTTACAGCCATTAATTAGATTTCAGCTCCTTCCTTGGCATTCGTACAGTTCCGATGCTTCACTGAAGCTTACAGGTGCTGGTTACAGATTGCTCCGATACACTAAATGACATTATATCTGACGGGTAAACTCCAATGAATTAGATTTTAACAGCAATGAGCAACATCTCAATCCAAATATTTAGATTTCCTGAATATATAAAACTGACTAAACACAACACAGATCCTTACAGTAAACTACAGACCTCTACTACTGTCTCACAATCTACACACACAGAGCAAAGCATTTGCATTCATACACCAGCCAGTGTGTAGACAGAACACACACACACACACACACACACACAGAGCCAATAGCAAGATAAAAAGTGCAGGAAACAGAAAACGTAAGTTAAAACCTGATCACCTGCTTTTTATTCTGCTTTAATGGCATGAAGTTAGTGTGATTTTATCCAAGAGACACTGCAGCCCTGTAATAAGCAGGTGGCAGGGTGGGCGGTGATCCGTGCAACTCCACAGTCTTCACGCTCACCTGCACCTGTTACAAGCCTCTGTGTCTACCTGGCCTGTTGGCAAATGATGACACGTTTCCCCTGAGTCACACCCACTGTGAGACCACTATGATCAGTCACTTCATCGTTAGTAGCCAAACATAGCTTAGAGTCGTCTGTTATAAACGTTAGCTACAGAGCCTGAACTGCTATTGATGACCACAGTCTGATATGCAGCTGTTTCCGATAGTGGAGCTCGAACATGATCGACTTCCCTTTCTTGCAGCTCTATTTGGCTTCATGTCAAGCAAACAGTAGTGATGACAACTCGTGCAGCGATACTGCCCCAACCTTTGACCGCTGGAAGAGCAGTAAAGCAGATCTAAGTAAAGTTGAACGTACAAACTGCTGCAACAATAAACTGCAACCAGTGCAGTGTTCAAGTCACCGACTTTGTATCTCCAACGGCTGTTTGCTGCCACGTCAGAGATGTCACACTGAGCTAACGTAACAACTGGAATAACAGAGGGCAGCGTGAAACGTGAAGCTAGCTCAGTTTCCTCCAACAATTGAGACTACGAGGCCCTAACCTTAAACTAATAAATGCGGCGGGTCTCTGCTCCCCAGCTCCCACACTCGGTGTCCGGGGGTCGCAGCATTGAAACGGCTAGCTGCTAGTCAGACGTCACTGCTACTTCTTCAACATTGTGTTTCAACTCATATTTAGCCACGTTGGTAACAGTGTCACAGTCATTATTTGATGACAGGACACGCCGGTGAGCTGGACAGCGATACCAGCCGGCTAGCTGACGTTAGCTGGGAAATGGCTAATGTGCTACAACTACAGAAGTTAGCTAGTAGCAGACGTTTTGTGGCCCATTTAATTGCACCTTTATGACACGTCACACCTTGTGCAAGCTCGTACAAATTGTAAGTGCAAGTATGCGGATACTCACCGGCACAAGACCTGGATTTCCATATTTTTAGCAGCAGGATGATGATGGCTGCTAAGTGCGAGAGATCGCCGGTTAGCCGGAAAATGTTCATGTTTCTGGGAGCTCCAGCAGAAAGCAAACCGATTTAAAACTCTAAAGAGAGCTCACTTCGTCTCTGGCTATAGATAATTTGTGACCTCGCAGTGTTTGAATGACACCGCGAAACGAGAATAGACTTGATTCTGCTTTCAGAAGATGGGAAAATGGCGAGTAAAAGCGCGACGTGGCTCGGGGACGTGGCCAAGACGACATTAACCAATGAGGATCGAGAAAAGCTCGTGATCTCAGCCAATCAGAACAGAAGAATGCGTCATTTGGTTAAATTATGTTTTTCCAAATGCTGCCTCCAAGCTCAGTGGAAAAGATAGTAAATCCGAGTTTCTTCTAGCAGCTCCAATTTGTCCCATTAAAGATGACTCTAAATATGACATCTACTCCTCCCTCATTAATAATGGAAGGACGTCCCTTAAAATCTGAATATCAGTGAGCACAGAGAAAATTTCCATTTTCAGCAGAATGATGTAAAAACAATCTTCTAGGGTCAAACTCCACACCATTCTGACCAATGAAGCTCAAACATCCAATCCATACTGATTACACACCACATTCACAAAGATTTGAGCTGAGAAGTGCAGAATATAATTTAGATTCTTTATTCTGGAACTCATTACAGTCTTAATTACAAATACTGGAATAATTGTGGCACATTTTAAATAGACAGTTACACCGGGCAGTAAGATACCCGGCGCTCAATATTGATTTAAAGAGAGACCATGTGACTTTTCAAAGGTGTTACATTTTTCTCTTACAAACAAAAAGTTGAACTCATACGCAATAAAACACTGTTCAATACACTCAGGGGTTTTGCTGATATGGCCTTAGTCAGTCTGGTTTACTGTGATAATGTTAGCTAATCTTTGCAAACCTTCGCTAGATATTGCTGTGTAAACTGACATTTCTGAGTGAGTTTGCTAACTTTATGGTTCTTCTCTACTTGAGCTACTGTTACACCATTTTTTTGGAATTAAAGCTGCACCACTACTTTGTATGTGTGGATCAGATTGGTTCATCGTAGTGATTAAAGCTGCAAAGAATCACGCAACACTGTAGTCCTCTCTGTGCTGTAGGGAGCCTTTTAGTTTGGTGTTTTGCCACAACAGGCAGCTATTTTTTTTTATTTTTTTTTTCAGAAAAATCGAGAGTGAATCTTGGACAACATTCATCAGGTTAGCCAGAGGCATGACACCAAAATGAATGTCAATGCATTTGGTTGTGTAAATAAGCAACTGCTTGCTAACAAAGTTGCTTTGGCAAACATGTTGTTATCTTAACCAACCAATGAATGCAGCTCATCCCATTGTTACCGCTTGTGGCCATAGTTGCTAACGCTCAACTAAAGTTTCATGTGCTTGCTTTAAAAAAAGGCCTCATATAACTTTTCCTCATCAATGACACCAACTAAAAAAAAAAGGAATTCACATTGGTTAAATCAGTAAGTATGACTAAACTGATATTTGGCATGAGACAGAAATAATAAATGTACAATTTTAACAAAAAATTCAAGCGTGACAATATAGAATGATGGACCACTGACAGTAAACACTTCCCACAGATATACAGACGTTATATGACGAACTCCTACAGTACAAGTTTTAAAGGATTTGATCTTCGGCGGCATTATAACAGAGGCAAACTGTCATTTAGGTTTTTGTTTGTTTGTTTTGTTTTTTTTTGCTTAAAAAGTAGAGGTATCACCGTCACACAAGATGGCTGGTATATGTAGGAACCACAGTACCTGAGCTTCACACCTGACTCACCCACTCTAAACAAATCAGCAATACGATGTTTTATGTATGAAGCTTATGAAAATTGCACCAAAATCCACCCAGGAGTAACCTGCCATGATGAAGTTATTAAAATGAGGTCCTGCATCAGTCCCGCAGGGCATTTGTTATTCAGTGAGCGGACGCTTCACTGTCATCTGAGGCCTTGAGAACAAAAACAGCATCATCAAGAACGTAGTAATCATTATACATGTCCCCTTCACAGAGGTATGGCAATCGGGTCACAGCCTCCACCTCAAACCCCGCCCTTCGGAAAACCTCATTGGACAGGTTAGTTACTTGCTCCTCCCACGCCTTTCCTTTTATTTTCAGGTGTTCTTTGGGACGCTGCCATCGCCCTCCTGAGAGAAAACACAGGGTGGTTTTCATTTAGATTGTACTCTAAGCATATTAAATCAAACAAAAAGAGTGTAGTGTGACAATATTCTGTTGGCATATTTGGCAATAATCCTCAACTGACCGACTTCCACATAAGGCTGGAAGGGGAGCACCACAGCCAGGATGAGTCTTCCTGTGTTGGGAACAAGCGACCGCCTGATGTCTCGCAAGAGATGTAGAGGATCGTCGCAACGGTCCAACAGGTTCAGACAGCTGATCACATCATACTGGAAACCAGGCTGCTGCCACTCATCTATACCCAGCAGTCTGAGCATGACAGGAGTGCACAGACAAAAAGGGTGGTGCACAGTTTTTATGCAGGAGTGTCCTCCATTTTAAATCACAAGAGGTTAGCAAAAAAAAGACGATGTGTTCCTTTTTATTTTCCTGCACTGGAAGGGCTCACATTTCAGCAATAAGTCGGCATAATGTACATTACCACAGCACTAATTCAATCTGGACAACAAAAGAGCCATGTATCCAGCTTTTATTTATATTATTGATCAATCTGCAGACTATTTTCAGGACAGTATCGGGTGGAATAAAAGTTGCAGAAATTTATATTATCATTTATTTATACAAAAAAAAAAACAGCAGGTAAACATCAAGGAAGTTTACAATGTACAAAAAACAAAGTATGTCAGTTATGTCTGACAGAAACACTAATTTGCCATTTTTCGATCACTGTCATGTTACCGTCAGTGCAACTTAACAGTTCCTGAAACAGAGAGACCTACTCACTTGTAATTCTTCTTCTGGAGATGCCATTTCATGGGTACTGAGACCTCAGTGGCATAAACCTCCCTGAAATGGACTCCCATAACCTCTGTGACGCCTCCATCGCCGGCTCCAAGGTCCAGGAGTCTCTCGGCACTCCATTCTGAACCAACATGGAGCAGCCGCTGGAACTGCTCCGCAGAAAACACAAACATGGAGCCGCGACCCAGAAACCTGAAATGGAGAGCACGTCACAGGAAGATACACTACAAGTGGAACAGAGGCAGAGACGTGTCAGTACCAACGTACTCACCCATTAATGGAGGTACGCGAGACCACAGGGCTCAGGACAGTTGATACAAAAGAGTGATAGAGCTGAGTGAACATCCAGCCAGACTTCTCCACGCTCTGCTTGAGAAAAGCCTTGGTGCCTGAGTCCAAGTGGCTCTGGACGAACAAGGGTCGCAGTGATTCTGCAAGCAGGTCCGGATTGCACCGGTACCACTAGAACAACAGGAAAGGACATAATAGAACGATTTGTATATCCACTTGGTTAATTGCTTCAATAATATACGGAGTCTAGGAGTTAGCAGCTGGGGGACTGCACATATCACTTCTATTAGTGCTGGTTGGACTGTGTACAGACATTCATGGTCCCAAGAGGATTAATCCAACTGACTTTGTTTATCCTCGGACTTTTCCACTAGTGCTACAATGAGGTTGGCGTTTATGGTTCATGGTGAAACATCTTGACAACTATTGGATGGACTGCCATGTAATTTGCTACAGCTATTCAAGGTCCCTAAAGGAATAAATTCTAATGATTTTTGCGATTCGGTTAAATATCTCCACACCTACTTGATAGGATGGCACATAATGTTGTCCAGACATTCATAATAATCAGACGGTGTATTCTAATCCGCTGACTTCTCCCCCAGTGGTTGCCCTGGGGGAGAAGTCAGCGGATTAGAATACGGGTTGATATTTTTGGTTTAGAGTGTTTGAAGAAGAAGAAGAAGAAGAAGAATTACTTTATTAATCCCACAAATGGGGAAATTATCTTTTCACTCTATTTTATTTTACATGCATTTAACCGGGATATACAGATGGTGGAGTGATGGGCAGCCAGCCAAACCGGCGCCCAGTGAGCAGTCAGGGGGGGGGGTGCCTTGCTCAAGGGCCCCTCGGCAGTGCCCAGGAGGTGAACTGGCACCTCTCCAGCTACCAGCCCACCTTCCATATTTTTGGTCCATGTGGGACTTGAACCCCCACCCTCCGGTTTTCAAAGCCAAGTCCCTATGGACTGAGCTACTGCTGCCCCAAACTTACTCTGTTTACTCTGTTATCTGTCTTCACTCCAGTATTAAACTGTAGTGATGTTTCACATTAGTCCAGTCAGCTGCAGCACCCAATCAATGACTGCTTTCCAATAAGTGGGTGTGTTGGCCGGAAAAAAAGACTTCCGTGAAGGCTGATCTTGTGTATCCTCACTCATGGCTCCTCAGAGCAGAAATACAAGCTTTGTGACACGCTTCAAGGTGGCGGGAACGACGGTATATCATATAGGAGACTTGAGATGTACCCATTATATGTTCTAAACATCAACGTGTGTGGTGCAGCAGGAGATCACACCACATATGCTGATGTTATGACCTGTATAGCTGCTCACTTCAAATTAACATCAGTTTGCTGAGATATACTGTAGGTATCTGGTTATTGGAAAAGTAAAAAAGAAACCTTCCTGATCCGAATAAGAAGCGTTTACAGCAGTAAACGTGGAGACTTGGATTGGATCTACTTCATCAACACGATACTATCTAATACAGGGGTGCCCAACCAGTCGATCGCGGTCTACCAGTCGATCGCAGGCGGAGTTTCAGTCGATCGCGAATGACAAAAAAAAAAAAAAAAAAAAGTTCGGTAAAGACTAGTGTGTGTGTGTGTGTGCGCAGGCAGCAGTCATTGACGGAGCTGCTCCGTCACAGGTATATAATATTATTACACCCTCACCTCCTCAAAATGGAAAACCGAAGCAATTCCTATGATGCAGCTTTTAAGTTGAATGCCATCGATCTGGCTATCCGTGAAGTAAACAGTAAGGACACGTCCCCGTCATTAACGGCAAGCTGACGTGCAGCCGCGGTGAGACGATATGTGATGAAGATTATCTGACGCTGTTCAACTCAGTGCGCAGAAGAAATGAAGTGACAGTGGTTTGGTGTTCATTAGTTTTAAATGCTCAGGAGGAAGATAAATAGTGACGTGTGGCTTCATTTCATGGGAGAATGAAGCGACTTTAATAGTTGCGCAGTTGCGCTTTAACAGTGACAGCCGCTGTCACCTTTTCCTCCCGCACACTGCGCAATAATGGTTTCAGTACGCAGGAGGAAGATAAATAAAACCATCAATGACTTTTCTGTTTTGTTTATCAGCACTTTTATTGCCGCGTTTGATGCTGCTTTTATTGCGGCACTGTTCGTAAACAATTAGTTCAGTATATGAATAAACACAAAAATATACAAATAGACAAAATATATATTTCATTCCAATTTTAGTTGGTGCGCCTTATATTTAGGTGCACTCTATAGTCCGGAAAATACGGTATTTAAAATTTTAAATTCATTCTTTGATCGGCAAAGACAGTGTGGAACTTGCTCGTTATGAGCGCCGGTTTACTGACTTTGCGTCCATCGAGCCTGTTGCTCAGTTTCTGTGCTTTCCATTTGGTGGAAATGTTGATGTGGATTGCATTGCGCCCAAAGTAGCCACACTCTTCAGCCTGGACTCCAGTGCTGTCGAGAATGAAATTCTCACACTGCAAAATGACATTGAGATCAAATGCAGAGCAACACCTGGGATAACTGGCGATTTCTGGAACCTGCTGCTGGAAGAGAAGTAGCCAAACCTCAAACAATGCGCACTGAATATGACTTCCCTTTTTGGATCAACATATTTGTGTGAGTCTGCCTATTCACACATGAAAATAATCAAGTCCAAGTACAGAACCACACTGACTGATAAACTAAGGTACTAAGGTAGAAAAGCGTTTATTATTATTATGGTTATTATTAGGCTATTATTATTATTATTATTATTATTAGTAGTAGTAGTAGTAGTAGTAGTAGTAGTTGTAGTAGTATCTTGAATGACATATTCATATCATATCCATACACTTAGAGGAGTATTTTATCTGTCTGTCAGATTCATTTAAATCCAACTGCTGGTTTCCCATTGCCACTCTCCAGTGAAATTTTCATTTTGAAATATTGGACTTCTCTTCTCCTCCTTCCTCCTTTTGGAGTGTTCTTTTCTGTAGGTGTGTGTGGTTGAGAGAGAGAGAGATGATGTGCCTCTGAAGTTCTGTTTTGGACAACCTATTTGTGACATGTTGATCAGCTAATTTTTTGTGCATTTATACTGCCTATTCTCCTCCTGTACAAATAAAAACTTAACTACGTGTCATCTGCGATTGCGGCTCCATGTTTGAATTATTGCCCGGCCCTTGATCTTGACTTGGTAGATCTCGGCATGCCATAAACTTCAAAAGTAGATCTTGGTTAAAAAAAGGTTGGGCACCCCTGATCTAATACAAATCATGACACTTAATGTGATATACAGCGAGGTCCAAAAGTCTGACACCACTAGTCAAGATACTTCTATTCTCCATTTGTTTCAAATCCATCCATCCATTACAAATGATAATATTAGCACAATTTGATTGTTGAAACTTTGTAGTCATCTACTGTGAAATGATGGTATTTCTTAGCTCAGCCCAACTATCTGACCTTGTTTATTGTCTAATTGACATCTTGAACCTTTAACACACTTGAGTCTGGTCTTCACTGAACGTAGTTAGTGTTTAAAAACCAGCACATAGCCCGACCATGCAAGGTTAATTTAACTATAAGTCATACCTCTTGTGTCTCGGTCGCCTCGCTGTCGCTCACCATGTTCGCAAACAGTGAGCGGACGAGCGGACTGCGCACGTACTTCCCGCTCCACATCCTCCTGACGGAGTGCAGAAAGGCGACGTAGCCCAGCACCCACGCTACAAAAACCACTGTCCTCAGCTGTAGGTGACACATAATGGACAACTCTGAGTAGTACCGCTGACAGACTGGCCAGCGACACAGCACAGCAGTGGAGATGTTGTTAATATGAGATGATAAAGAAGGTAATGACAGCCAGCTGTAAACCGACACGCCACGACAACAAACAAACAAACCTGAGGGTGGGGTGGATTTAAAAAAAAAAAAAAAAAAAAGCCAGCTGCTATGTACTCGCCATCTTAGTCCTGTGACTCCATTGTCTGGTAATATGTTAAAAGTACCCAGGTAGTGTTTCACCTGTGAGGTTTCTGCCCGCTCCGGCACAATAAGTCATATTCTGCACTTTCCTGAGTAACCGCTAAATGTGTCCGGGTTTATCCGCTGACGTCAGATTCCACTTATAAGAAGTGTTAGACATCGCTGTTTAAGGCCAATTTCAGTTTTGTAAAACCTTAATTTTGCTTATGAAAACACACAAAAGGGCAACTGCACTGCTTTCACGTAGATATTGTAGACGTTGATTGTATTTCCAAATAAATAAAAAAAAATTACGTAGAGCTTTACGTAACCAATGAAACTGAATCTGCAAGTTCAGTGAAATTGCCCTTTTTTAGTTTACACAAACAGAATAAAGGTTTCACATACCCGGAAGTGGCTTTAAAGGCCGCTAATGTTTTTTTGCTACGATGTCTAACACCTTTTCACAACCGGAATACGCCGCAAAATATATTTATGTTTCCCCTAACTGCGATTCTGAAGCTAAAACTTAAGTGACGTGTAGCGGCAGCCAACTGTAAACCAGCACAACAAACAAACAAACAAACAAACCTGAGGGTGCGGTGGATTTTGTTATTTACTTGCCATCTTTATTCAGTGAATCCATTGTCTGGCAATGTGTTAAAAACACCCAGGTATTGTTTCACCTGTGAGGTCTCTGCCTATTATGACAACAAAACGTCACATCCGTCCACTTTCCTGTGTAACCGCTAAATGTGTCCGGAATTGACTTAAGCGTTTAAGGCTTTCTTTTTTCTTTTTTTTTAAAAAAAAAAAAAAAAAAAAAAGGACAGAACGTAGCTGCGCTGAAGCCGAAAATATGTATGATATTTCTGAGAGGAAAGGTAGCGGCCATGTTTCGAAGAATATTAAGAATATATATATATATATATATATATATATATATATATATATATATAAAATGTTTGTTCTCTGTATTCATAATGTGACACAACGTTATTCAACAAAAAATAGTATTGCGCATTATCGTACCGAGTTGATTGTACATGTTAAGTCTTTTAGCTTGTTGTTTGTGCAGGCCTGTATTTAAGGCATGGATTGGAACTAAAAAAAAAAATGAAATAAAATTATGTTGTTGATATTTATCACAGCATGTTTCTCCTGAACCATTTGTTTCCGAAGCACTAAATGGCTCATGTCATTCATCTTATATCATTCATAGATCCATCTCTGCCCCTGTCCTGTCTGAGCCTGCTGGTCCCATCGCTTTGACTGGTCTCTGCAGCATTCTGGGAAACTGTCCAGGCCAATTATCATCTGCTGGATGACTTTGTAACAGCAGTCAAAGCGATCGTCCCAGAACTTCTTAATCGCAGACACAGGTCTTTGCTGAGCCAGCGAACAGCTCTTTCTAACCTACGTGAGATACTAACACTCCATGAATTGGCTCTTTATGTGAAGCCGAAATTTAACACATTTGCCACTGTTACAATTTATTCTTGGTTTCATCTGATACTGGAGTTGTGTCACCCAGAGCATATAATGCACCTTAAGACAATTCAGCCACACCTGGACATAATCACTTCATTATGCAAGACAGAGGTACATTTCTCTTCATTTCATGGTTGCTATTATTACATGTTCCCCAGCACTACGCTACACCTTCATTATGTTATATCACAGATGAGCGATACAGGAGATACGGGAAATACATCTGTATCAAAGGTCTTATTCACATTCTAATTAAAGACCAAGACGAGAGGCAGCACTTTTCCCAGGTCGCTTAATGATGTTTTCTAACTGTACTAAATCTTAAACAGGTAAGAATATTACATATTAGTGCACTGTACATTTACAGAACTACAATTTTGTGATTAAGTGAAGCTAACCATGTCAGCTCAGATTGAGCATTACACTCTAACAATGTTGTCACACTCGCGATGGCTAGTTCAAAACAGAACAAAATTGATACAGCAGAGCCAGAGATAGACTTTTTTTCATTCAACATATTTTTCTTCCTAGTTGAATCTTGGTGCCTAGATTACTCACAATGCAACTTATATCACTCTCAAAGAGGGCAAAAAAGTCTTGTGTCCCCAAGGATTAAACTGTTCCACTAATATGATCTTTCTCATTAGCAGGTTGCCTGTATGCTCAGAGATGCTCCTTCAGTTCTGTCAGAATCTGCAGTCTTTTTTCTCAGTCTTAAATCTCTTCTGGAATATCAAAAAGATCAGAATCAACTAAGTGAAACTGGTAAGTGTGCAGTACGGTGTGGCTGTCTGTGTAGATTCTCACTCATCTAGGTCATCATAGTCAAGTTAAGTTGTAAGCAACTGGATGTTTTGTTGGAGCTTGACGTTTCACCTTTCATCCAAAAGGCTTCTTCAGTTCTGTACATCCAGTGTGGATGGAAATTTAACATAATGTTTCAAATTCACTGCCCCATAGTTGACATCTTTATGTGAACGTATGTGAAGACAGTTTGGCTTTTGAACAGCAACAGTATATTTAAAATTTTCAGACGAACCAACAGGTGGCACCATCATTTATTCTGTCTGACTTCTTTGACAACAGCCTTGACAGAACAGGACATTACATGGAAACATTCAACAAAAAACTGACAGTGCTTGTTGAATACTTGACAGGTACGTATCAGAAGGGAACAATTAAATGTAATGCCTTCCAAAGTCTGATATGTTGTATACATAGGTTATTTATACATGTTGATGAATGATGAAATAAAATACCCTAAGAGGAGGAAACAAACAAACAAATAATACAACTTACTGGGTAGGATTGCATACTGGACGTCGCACGCCCATCATAATGTTCTTTACATTCATTGAAATGTCAACATTATCAGAAAATATTTTTTCCCCTACAAATGAAAATACTCAAAACAACAAAACCAGAACCATTAGTTATGAAATGACACCACTGTGTTAGATAGATAGATAGATAGATAGATAGATAGATAGATAGCAGAAACAGTTAAATAGTTCAACAGAAACAAACTCTTCTGATGCTTTGCTGCAATACAATTAATACATCTCACTACATATAGAAACAAATCTCACTTCATCCCATGCCATGCTGTTGATGGACATGTATAAATAGCCTGTGTGTGACAGACTCCATCGCTTACGGCCATACCACCCTGAACACGCCCGATCTCGTCTGATCTCGGAAGCTAAGCAGGGTTGGGCCTGGTTAGTACTTGGATGGGAGACCGCCTGGGAATACCAGGTGCTGTAAGCTTTTTCACTGCTCTATGCAAACTGCAGAGGGTGCTGCTGCTTCTTCTTCAACTGCACACACAGCAAACAGGGAACTTATTAGCTGCTTTTTCATTGCTGCCTCTTCACAGGAATTCACTTTAACCAAACCACCAGTCACACACTTTTTCTTGGGTCAAATAATACAACTTACTGGGTAGCATTGCATACTGGACGTCGCACGCCCATCATAATGCTCTTTACATTCATTGAAATGTCAACATTATCAGAAAATATTTTTTCCACTACAAATGAAAATACTGAAAAACAACAAAACCAGAACCATTAGTTATGAAATGACACCACTGTGTTAGATAGATAGATAGATAGATAGATAGATAGATAGATAGATAGATAGATAGATAGATAGATAGATAGATAGATAGATAGATAGATAGATAGATAGATAGATAGATAGATAGAACAGAAACAGTTAAATAGTTCAACAGAAACAAACTCTTCTGATGCTTTGCTGCAATACAATTAATACATCTCACTACATATAGAAACAAATCTCACTTCATCCCATGCCATGCTGTTGATGGACATGTATAAATAGCCTGTGTGTGACAGACTCCATCGCTTACGGCCATACCACCCTGAACACGCCCGATCTCGTCTGATCTCGGAAGCTAAGCAGGGTCGGGCCTGGTTAGTACTTGGATGGGAGACCGCCTGGGAATACCAGGTGCTGTAAGCTTTTTCACTGCTCTATGCAGAGGGCGCTGCTGCTTCTTCTTCAACTGCACACACAGCAAACAGGGAACTTATTAGCTGCTTTTTCATTGCTGCCTCTTCACAGGAATTCACTTTAACCAAACCACCAGTCAAGCACTTTTTCTTGGGTCAAATAATACAACTTACTGGGTAGGATTGCATACTGGACGTCGCACGCCCAACATAATGTTCTTTACATTCATTGAAATGTCAACATTATCAGAAAATATTTTTTCCCCTACAAATGAAAATACTGAAAAACAACAAAACCAGAACCATTAGTTATGAAATGACACCACTGTGTTAGATAGATAGATAGATAGATAGATAGATAGATAGATAGATAGATTGATAGATAGATAGATAGATAGATAGATAGATAGATAGATAGATAGATAGATAGATAGATAGATAGATAGATAGATAGATAGATAGATAGATAGATAGATAGATAGATAGATAGCAGAAACAGTTAAATAGTTCAACAGAAACAAACTCTTCTGATGCTTTGCTGCAATACAATTAATACATCTCAGTACATATAGAAACAAATCTCACTTCATCCCATGCCATGCTGTTGATGGACATGTATAAATAGCCTGTGTGTGACAGACTCCATCGCTTACGGCCATACCACCCTGAACACGCCCGATCTCGTCTGATCTCGGAAGCTAAGCAGGGTCGGGCCTGGTTAGTACTTGGATGGGAGACCGCCTGGGAATACCAGGTGCTGTAAGCTTTTTCACTGCTCTATGCAAACTGCAGAGGGCGCTGCTGCTGCTTCTTCTTCAACTGCACACACAGCAAACAGGGAACTTATTAGCTGCTTTTTCATTGCTGCCTCTTCACAGGAATTCACTTTAACCAAACCACCAGTCACACACATTTTCTTGGGTCAAATAATACAACTTACTGGGTAGGATTGCATACTGGACGTCGCACGCCCATCATAATGCTCTTTACATTCATTGAAATGTCAACATTATCAGAAAATATTTTTTCCCCTACAAATGAAAATACTCAAAACAACAAAACCAGAACCATTGGTTATGAAATGACACCACTGTGTTAGATAGATAGATAGATAGATAGATAGATAGATAGATAGATAGATAGATAGATAGATAGATAGATAGATAGATAGATAGATAGATAGATAGATAGATAGAACAGAAACAGTTAAATAGTTCAACAGAAACAAACTCTTCTGATGCTTTGCTGCAATACAATTAATACATCTCACTACATATAGAAACAAATCTCACTTCATCCCATGCCATGCTGTTGATGGACATGTATAAATAGCCTGTGTGTGACAGACTCCATCGCTTACGGCCATACCACCCTGAACACGCCCGATCTCGTCTGATCTCGGAAGCTAAGCAGGGTCGGGCCTGGTTAGTACTTGGATGGGAGACCGCCTGGGAATACCAGGTGCTGTAAGCTTTTTCACTGCTCTATGCAAACTGCAGACGGCTCTGCTGCTTCTTCAGCTGCACACACAGCA